>JAKTVX010000030.1:0-144438 GCA_030581755.1 Crinitomyces ghanaensis
TAAGAGAAGAAGTGGGCCAAAAAAAAAAAAAAAAAAAAAAAAAAAAAAAAACACATGATCTAGTTGAATACAATAGCGAATTTATTCACTTTGTTGCTCGTGCTTTGCTCTTAGATATCAATCTTGAAACTCTCAAACTCCCTCAGCCGAAAGCAGACAGCAGTACTTAATCAATAAAAGCCTCCCTTAAACATGTATCACAAATATCAATATATTTCACTTATTATATAAAAATAACTCTAATAACATTTACTCTGCGACTGCGACTGCGACTGCTTGAGACTCGCTGTGAGAGATAGAAACCTTGACTGACTTGTACTTGGCTCCAGCAAGCTTGGCATCTCCGTGAAGAACAACATATGGAGCGCCCTTTTGATCTCTCAAGACCTCAATTGACTTGAGCTCAGCTCCAGCGCCCTTGGATGGGACATTAAGAGCCTTGAACACAGCCTCCTTGGCAGACCAAGTACCAGCAAAAGAAGCTTGGGGCGAAGGAGCCTTCAAGCAGTAATCCCGTTCAGCTTGAGTGAAGTTTCTCTCCAAAAATGTCTCGTTTTCAATATTGATGGCGGAAACCTCCTCAACATCAACTCCGACACTGGATGCAGATTGAGCAACGCTTCCGGCCAAGTTAGCCAAGACCTCAGCAGTGTGAGCTGATCCTGATGAAGTAGGAGCCAATTGAATCTTGGAGGCAAAAGTCAATCCCTTGGTCTTCTTGTCAACAGAGACACGAGCAAGAGGGTTCAAGTATACCTCTTGTTCTTGGTCGTCAGTGTATGGAGCCTTGTCCTTGGCAGCAAACAAGGAGTTCTGAGCCATGGCACGGTGAGTGTATCTGTAGGCAGCGTCGTATCTCTTAGAAACCTTGGCCTTGTATGACTCGTAGTGAGCCTTGTCCAAAGAGGCCAAAATGTAATCAGGATGGATTACAAGAGCCAATGCACCCTTTTGACCAAATCCGAAAGAGGTAACGGTAGCAGCCTTGATACCGTCGGTTTGAATAGAGACAGCAGGATAGACAATCTTGTCGTTGGCTTGCAAGACCTCGTCAATGTTGTCAGCGTTTCTGTTACCAGGAACCAATCCACTAGTAAGAACTTGGATAACACCGTTAAGCATCCAGGCACCAGCAGCTCCCTTAGGATGTCCAGTGAGGTATTTCTGGAAGATACCAAGAACTGGGTTACCCTTGGAACGACCCAAGTGGTTAAGCATAGCATTGATAGCAGCAGACTCGTTCTTGTCGTTAGCCTTGGTAGAAGTTCCGTGGAACGATGAAACCCCAATGTCGTCAATAGTAAGACCAAAGATAGCCAAGGCTCCTCTGAGTGGAGCAATACGAGGATCATTTCTATAGAAGTCGTTACCCCAGGTAGCAAGAGCCTCCTTGATCTGTCTTTCAGCCTCGTTTTGGATCTGCTCAATGCGCTCCTTGTAGTAGTCGCTATCAGGAGCAGCCTCCTCCTCGCTGTGCAAGTACTCAATCTCGCTCTCAATCCAGCTAGCGATCTGCTTCTTACGCAAAGCAATCTGTCTCTTTCTGTAAGAAATGTCCAAGATTCTGTATGGGTGCTTAAGATCAGCGACATGCTCACGAGCAGCAGTCATGACACCCTTACCAGGAGCAGGAACAGATCGGCCAATCTTGTCAGTGGCAGTGGTAGTCATGGCAACAATACCGTAGATGGGAACACCCATCTCAATGGCAAGCTTGGCGTTCATCAAGATCTGAATACCGGCACCTTGAGACTCCATGAAACCAGCACGAGTGCTAGTGTTAGGACGAGACATCTCACGTGGAGTACGTCCATTCTCCATTTCAGTCAAGGCATTTGAGGTGGCGTTCATGTTACCGAACTCGTGAGATCCCTCCTCTTGGAAGTCATCGTAACCACCAACAATTACAATACGAGCGCGACCGCTTTGAATAAGTTCGTAACCACTGTCAACAGACTCAATGGCAGTGGCACAAGCTCCGACTGGAGTCTTGATAGGTCCAGAGGAAGACAGGAGCAACATATTAACCCAGGCAGACATAGTGTTGATGAAAGACTCTTGTAAAATATCATTTTGCACAGGTCTGTCAAGATATCTGTCCTTGAACATACCACGAAGAGCAGAAACACCTCCCATACCAGATCCGGAACAGTTACCGACTTCAGAAACGTGCACGTACTTGTAGAACTCATAAGGATCAGTGACACCAGATGCAACAAGGGCCTCAACGGTACAAACCAAGACGTACAAAGTAATGGGATCAACTTGAGCAATAATGTCATCAGGAACACCGTATCTCTTGGCATCCCAACCAGTGGGGATTTGTCCAGCAACCAATCTGTCAAACTTGAGAGCCTTGGGCACATAAACAGTGGCACCCTTAAGGAACTTGACGGTCCATTGGCCAGTCTCGGCGTCCTCAAAGGCCTCAACCTTGGCGCCTTGTTCCAACACAAACTGATCAGCAGCTTCCTTGGAGCACTCAAATGGCTCCAAATCGTGCTCAACAATGATCTCTTGCAAGAACTGCTTGCGGTTAGGATCATATCCGTGGAACAATTCGGGTTCAATCAAACGGATACCGGAGTGGTTAAGAATGTGCTCCTCGTATTTGGCCTTGACATCCCGATCATCGACAGGCTCGCCAGTCTTGGTGTCAACCCAGCCAGCATATGGCTTACCCTTGAGAGGTGCATTGTGGTGCTTGATAAGACCCATAATCCAAGCCATCTCAATAGCTCCCTCCAAGCTGAAGGTTCCGTTGGCCTCCATATCCCATCTGGTTCTGGCGTTACCCCAGGGTCCAACTTCGGCGAAACCAGTGACGACGACCACCTTCTCAGGGTCGATGGCTCCTTCAAGCTCAGGTGCGAGCTCACGCAATTCCTCGTAAGACTTGAGCTTGGGGAATTCGAATCGGTGGTTAGCACGAGGTTGAATCTCAGCCTTGCGGAAGGGCAAATCGGCATCAGGACCGCGGACAGTTCGGTGTTCACGAGAAGTCTCAAGAGCAACAGCCTTGCGCAATTCAGAGGTCTCGATAAGCTCCTTACGCAGCTTAGCAGTGAGGTCCTTAAGGTTCTCCACGGTGTGAAGTCCTCCATTGAGGTCGGCCCAAACTGGGCGCTCTTGGCAGACGCCAACAATGTTACGAGACAACAGTCCCAAAATGTTGAAGGCCATCTCCTTTTGGGAGAAAGTGCGGACACCAAGCTTCTCGATACCCTCTGCAATGATGTTGTTCTGGGACATAAGTCCAGTACCACGAGTCCAGCCGATAATGGCACCGCAGATGGTGAGGTAGGATCCCCAGGATTCGGAGTGCCATCTGTTGAACAAAGTCTCAAGAGCCAACTTGGATTCAGAGTACAATCCATCAGCTCCGAAGGTTCCATGGTTAGGAGACAATGGCAAGATGACTTGAGCAGGACGAGAGTCAAATCCTCTGTTCATCTTTTGGGTCTTGATGGCACCGAGCAAACGAAGGACGTTAGTCAACATCATTCTGTGAGCCAACTCGGAACGAGAATCAATACCGTCAAGCTCAATACCATTTTCGGGGATAGCAGCAAATGGAACAACGTAGTCAACATCGCCCAAGCCAGTCTTAGGATCGTAGATGTACTCAACCAAAGCACGGACATCGGTGGCAGAGGCTTGGTTGAATGGCACAACAATTAAGGTAGATCCCTTGGAACCATACTTGGTGTACATGGCCTGGTAGTACTCAGTAACTTCTCTGGAGTATCTTGAGGTGGTAACAACAACCTTAGCACCTCCAGAGAGCAAACCTTGAAGAACATCAGCACCGATTGATCCCATACCTGCACCAGTAACAAGGGCAGTCTTGCCTTCGAAAGTGATACCGTCACGAGCAGCAACTTCCAAACCATTGAGGTACTCAGCAGTTAAGTCACGGTCAAGCTCCCACTTGTCTTGGAACTTGCGAGATTTCAAATGCAAGAAAGGAACGGTGGGCTGGTTAGTATACATAAAAAGAAAAAATAGTAAAAAAAATAAAAAAGCGGAAAAAAAACAAAAGCAAACTTACCTTCTCAGAGGCGCCAACCAAGTCCTTGTAAAGATCATCCAACTTGAGGCTCTTTCCTCCAAGCTTAGTTTTCAAGGTCTTGTAAATCACCTCAAGTTGCTCCTTCTCGGAGTCAGCCTCTGGATCAGGCATACCGGCAGCCATCTCATTAACATATTGCTCAAGCTTGCGAACAGAAGGTCGAACAACCTCCTTGTACTCAATCTCTCCCTTATCACCGATAGTGGTTTCGGGTCCTGTAGGATAAGTAACATCCTTGTATACGGGCTTGGCGTCCAATGCATCCTTACAGTTCTCCAACAATTGGCGAGACAACTCTTGAGCCAAGGCATAAGTGTTGCCCTTGTTGGTAGGAACATGGTCAATGTAGTACTGCATAAAGTCGATCAAAGTAGGGTTGGTTCTGTTCATAATGGAAATACACTTGGCAACGATCTCACGGTCGACAGTAGACAATCTGCCAAAGATAATGTCGTAGAACATGGTCAAACAGTCTTGACGAGCCCAGTTCCAGTAAGAATCATAGACACGAGCCTTAAGAGGTGAGAAGGCCGGCTTGATTCCTTGAGCGTAAACGTCACCGTGTTCGGTCAACCACAAGTCAAGCTCTTGTTGCAGCAAAGCGGTGGCCTCCTTTTGGGCGACAAATTGCTTTTCGCCGTCGCGAAGTCCAATCTTGAGATATCGGGCGTATACTTCCATTTGTTGGCGGATCAATGCGTTCTGTTGCTTGTTCAACTCTTCAAGAGCGGCGCTGTCAACGACGGCTCCTCCAGCTCCACCGGCAGCTCCACCAGCTCCACCTGCAGCAGCAGACAAGTTAATGCCAGCACTAGCAGCGTATTTCTGAGCAATGGTGTCAAGGTATCCCTTGGCGGCGGCCTCATCACCAAGACGAGCCTTGGGTTCTTCGGTCAAACAGATCAAAAAGACGCTATCTTGACGGCCAGCAGCAAGTCCCCATCGGCTTTGCAAATACTTTCTGGCAGTGGTGATAGAAAATCCTCCCGGCATCTTGGCAGAGATGAATCGAGAAACCAAAGAAGAGGATACCTTTCCGAGTTGTCCGTTGAATGTATCTTGGAATTGCTCAGCAAGCTCGGACAATGGTGTCTCCTCGGGCTTTTCGGGTGTTGCGCCGAATTCTTTACCCAAGTCTCCCAAAATTTCATTCTGAACAGTTGACTTACCGCCAACCAAATCCTTAATAGCCTTGCTCAAAGGAACCTCCGCCAAAGACTTCTTAATCTTTTGAGCGACAAGAGCATGCAAGACCTCCACGGCCTTGACAGGAGCATCCTCTACAGCGGCAGCCGGGGCGGCAGAAGCAGCAGGAGCAGCTGCGACTGGAGCTGCAGCAACAGGAGCTGCAGCGGCTGCAGGCTCACTAGCTGCCGGTGCAGCTTCCTCCTTGGGAGCCTCAGGGTCGGGTGTGTAGTAAATCTCCTTTGTATCCTTTGAATAACACAGCACTTGACGTTGTAAAGAAAGTGCAGCATCATAAGACTCGTACTTGGCCTTCAAAGTTCGGCTGGCCATACCAGCAAGTGTGGGTGAAGGTCCAATTTCCACAATACGCTCGGCATTGTACTCACTCAAAATGACATCTTGGGTTTCAATCCATCGGACTGGAGAAGCAAACTGATAAGCAAGCAACTCAGTCAGTAGCACATGTGCTAACTCCTGTTCAACTTCAGGTCTCATGATTACTGTGATAAAATAAAAAAAGGTTGTTTGAAAGAAAGTAGTAGTATTTTCGTTTTCCGTCTATATAAGGCACAGGGCTGTTGCCTGTTGGGTGTTGGGATAGTGAAAAAAACTCAACGATAAACCCAATTAGGAAATGCTGTTGGGACGCCGCAGAGCTTATCTTTTTGATGTAACTTTAACTTTTAGGAATGTTGTTTGGCTACTGTTTTCGGTAAGTTCACAAAATTAACCTATTTTAGGGTCGCCCAACGAGTTCGGCGCAACGGATCTGACGGTTTTTCCCGAGAAATTACTATTATTACAAAAACGATATCTCCACGATTTTTTGCGTCAAGTTTCTGGATTAATGGTGCAAATCATGCCTGGCATTCATAAGTTGAATAGACATATAATCATTTTTTTCTTTTTCTTTTCCTCTTTTCTTTTCTCTTTTGATCCAAAGTCAACAAGATGTGATTTGCAAATTCATCTTAACGGCTAGTAGCAGTATGTGTTATCACAACGATCCGCTAAATAGCTTTTGGCCTAGGTAGAACAATGATCAGCATCCCTCCAAAGACAACACAGACGGTCTTGCCTCTCGGCACAAAGCTGGTGACCAGCTTCAATGGTGGTGTCGACGGGAGGGGTGATTCAGGATAGCAAGATTGGGAAAGCATCATTCAGAAATGAAGGTTTCTTCAAGGTAGTTTCTATAATAATAAATGAAATTTGAAAAGCTAGCAATAGAGGACTTCTCATGGCCTCTGGGTTGCACGGATGTTCTCGCTAATGATAATAATAATAATAATAATAATAATGATGATGATGATGATAACAAAAATCAAATCAGTTCGTTATAGCTTCGTCGGAGCAAACTTAGTCAAATAATTCTGGAAAATCGCCTCAGGATTATGGATCTTCTTGAACGCAGGCCACTCAAGAATATGTTTACTGTACAATGTGTAGTCGGCGTATCTAGGATCCCCAGAAAGCTTGCCGGCTATCGAACTGGACAGAACGCCTTTGTCAAGCAGCAACTGGATTCGGGCAATAAAGGGAGCCACAAGTACATCTCCAAGCAAAGGGTGATTCTGATTAATAGCATAGGGACCTGGCTTAGACAATAACGGCAGGACAGAATCTAGCGACTGAAAAAACAGCTCTGGCACCTGCTTTGGATCTTGATCTTTCAGTCGATAAAAAAATGGCAGAGCCACCTTGTTAATGTACATCTCTGCCCATAATTCGCTTCGAGCATTGGCCAGAGGGTCTGCAGAAATCAGCTTGCCATCCGGAAACGCTTGAGCAACATATCTGGTTGTAATAGAAGATTCCACAAGTACCGTATTGCCTACAGCAAGTGTAGGTACCTTACCAGTCGATGAAACTTTAAAAAACCAATCCGGTTTATTTGCGAGATCGATGTGCTTGGCTTCGTATGGAGCTCGGACAGCCTCCAATGCAAGCCAAGTACGAGCAGCCCAAGGACATCTGGTCAGTCTCATATAATGGAAAACCCATTAAACTTTTCTCGCCACTTACATGTTGCTATAATAAAAGGTGAGAGCTGACATTTGAGAAGCTGATGACAAACTCACTTGCAATGGCAAAGGTCCCGCGGGGTAAAGATAGATACTGCAGTCACGTGACCTCGGATAAATACTTTGACGTCATAGCAGTAGTGAAGGGCACTTTGGTCGAGTTAATATTTACATTCACGTTACAAAAAATTTATTAATCTATCATTAAAAGCATTACTGGTGCAAAAAATTACAAAACAAAACAAAACAAAAAAAACAGAAAAAGAAAGCCAAGAGAAATCTACTCCTGCAGGCCCATTCCCCTCAGAAACTCAACACCTGCTTTGTATTCTTGAGCTCGACGAGCCGGCGTCCAATTCAACTCTTGTGCCATAACATCCACTACCTTAGGCAGTGCCTTGTGAGCAGCATGACAATCCAAGAACGCTAACCTTGTCCGTCGTGCTAAAAAGTCTACTGCGCTAGTAGCATATTCATATCTCATAGCATATAATAATTCTCCATCTACGAAGGGATGGTTGTTAACAATTCGCTCCCCGCGATGCTCACTAGTGCCTTTGCACAACTCAGCAACTTTGAATGCTCGAGTTCCGTAATTCAAACTAAGATGTTGCGCAACGTCTGGGTCCAAACTAAACCGCTGAATCAACTCAATGTATCGCAAAGGGGTCCAGCCTTTAGCTCCAATCACCTGCACTAATTTTCCAGCTCGATCATTGAACTTGGGGTCTAGGTGAAATTGCTCGACTGCTGTATCAACGGTTTCCTTGGCCATCTCTCGGAATGTAGTCCACTTACCTCCAGCAATAGTCACCAGTCCTGACGGCGACACGTTTACTAAATGGTTTCGGACAACCGACTGCGTACCTTCATCGTCATCACTGGTCTTCGTAGGATCCATAACCAATGGTCGCACCCCTGACCAGGCTGCGCGCACATCTTCTCGTCTAACATCGATCTTGCCGTCAATGTAGTGCTTGACCTCCTTGAGCACGAAATCAATGTCCTTCTCACTAGGAATAGGATTCGTTTCGACGTCACACGGCGCGTCAGTAGTACCGGCAATAGTCGAGCCTTGCCACGGCAGGAAGAAAATCACCCGTCCATCTGATGTCGCAGGGTCAAGCAATCCCATGTTCTTTGGCGCATACCATCCCGGCAACACGATATGCACACCTGACGAGGGGACGACTATCGACTTTGTCGAAGGATCGTCCATCTTGCGAATGGAATCGGAAAACGGTCCCGTAGCATTAATCACGCATTTAGCTCGAATATTGAAAACATTGTCGTCTTTGGCTATTTCATTAGCCTTTTTGATTTGCTTGTCATCGTCACCGCTAGTCTCGCTATTGCTCGTCGCCCACAATGAAAAGCCTTCAGATTCGCGCACTTGCTCCATGTCCTTGGCCCGAACGCCAACAACCTTTCCTTGGTCGTCCTTTTCTAAATCTACAACTCGAACATGGTTCAGCACATCCGCGCCCTTCTCTAGCGCGGTCAACGCGACAGATACGTTCGTTCGGGAGTCATTGTGCGATCCATCGTAATACACAACGGCACCTTTAAGACGATCTTCATTCAACATAGGAAAGGCTTCAAGTGCCTGACCTCGGGTGAGCACATAGGAAGATTCGAGATTCTGGCTACCGGCCAACAAGTCGTAACACTTAACTCCTGCCCAATAATACGGAAGCTGCCACCACTTGTACAGCGGAATCATAATCGGCAGCGGAAACGCCAAATGGGGGGCCATATCAATAAACATTTTACGCTCGTGAAGAGCCTCCTTGACCAGCTTATACTGTTCATAGTCCGCGTTCCACACGGCTTTCTCGAGGTATCGGACACCTCCGTGAACAAGCTTGGTAGATCTTGACGAAGTGCAGGACGCAAAGTCATCGCCCTCTACAAGGGCTACTTTAAGTCCTCGGTTCACGGCATCTAATGCAACACCCGACCCTGTCGCACCTCCGCCGATAATCAGCAAGTCATATTCAGAGTTAGAATCATGGCTAGATCGTTTGAAGTTCTCCAAGATAGTCGACCTGGATGGTGGACACGCTAGAGGCTCTGGCTGATAGGCCCTGTATCTGCCTTCTTGGAGTTCCTCCTCGGTTTTGGAATGATAATTTTTCCAATAATAGTACGTTCCTGCAACTGTAACCACCGATGCTCCGGCTACACTTGCACGAACCGTATATCGTCGGAACATTCTTTTTGTCTCTTTTGTTCGGCAAGCGGTGTTGCTGTGCTGTTATTGACTATTTGACTTTTTATAATATTTTCGCTTACACTTCCGGATCAAGTAATCCCGGATGACTGTGTTAGAATCAAATATGTAAGGGCACGTGCGGCTGAGCGGTTTTCCATCAAAAAAGGGTTCACAGGGATGGCCGTTATGAATGAAAAAGAAAAGTACAAAGTTTGACATGAATGATTTGCATTTGAGTTTTAATTTTTCTTTTTTTTTTTTTTTTCTTTTGTTTCCTTTGACCTAAAGTTTGTTTTGCATTAAATTTTGTCTGCCTGCCCACTGCTAAAGTTGCTTGGCAGTTTTTTTGTAGCCCTTCTTTCGTTAGCTCTCGGCAAGTTTCATATTAACCCTGTGTTGAGTGTGGCAGTTGCTGTACTGCCCTTCGCATACGCAACTTTGCGTACTGTACGGTTGACCATGACAAAATACATAGAACAAAATAGCAAATAAAAAGAAAATAAAAAAATAAAAGAAATAAAAAATAATAATAATAATAAAGGTCATACCAAGTATATTGCTATAACTACACAATAGCTGGTTAGCACGCAGATATAAACAAAGAATAAATCCATCTCATCATGTAGTCTAGTCGCCTTTGGTGGAGTATCATCAGTGTGTATCTACACCACCCCATTTTAAGACCCGCATTATTGTTGGTCGTCATTACCCAAACCAAGCATATAACAAACGTGCTGGAGTAATGGTGACCTGAATGTTTCTTTCATACTCACCATCAATAAATACTAGCGACGTCGCTCAAAGTAAGTCGAACTTCCCATAAATGCAATACTTGTATCAAATACCCACTCTCCCATATCCAGGTATTTCTCAACTATGTTCCTAGCATCCTTTGACTCAATGTCTTTGGTTTTTAATCTGGTTAGCTGGATGGCGGCCCCTCTCGTTCCACGCGCTCCTCACGCCCTACTTACGTCAATCCTGTAGATCGTTTAACTCCTGCCATAAGGGCAGAGACAAGCATTAAATCAAATGATAAGTGCACAATCCGGCCAATCTGGTTAGCTAAATCATTGTGGTCTTTCTCCTCTTTGTGCTTCTTATCGCCACGCACTTACCGTTCCCATGATGATGATCAACTGAGACTGTGGGGCTACATGAGGCTTAATAAATGTTAACTGAAACACCCAACATACGCACTGCTGCTACTAGTAGCCTACTACTACTATCGATATGTGGAGGAGGTATAATTCCTCCGTGTGTCAGTGAGGCTGAATTCGCCACGCCGTTGTCGTCGCCATTTAAATGATAAGATATGATTATTATGATTGCACATTTGACACTTTAAAGGCAATTAATACATTTGTTTGTTTGTTATATATCAGTCACTTTCTACGCAATCCTAGTCGTCTAAATTTCCCAATAATTCGTCTCATCCGTGATGTCCTGCTGTTACTGCTGCTCAGCGGGATGCTTCTACCATTTTTGGTCATTTTGCCCCTGCAAGATGTCCCATGAAGCAGAAATAGTTTCTCCTGGCAATAATCGGGCAAATATGGAGGAGCATCGTCTTTTTCCACAATTGATTCATCAATTGAAGTAGCTATGGATTTATACGATGGCAGAGACTCATTGTCGGTCATTGGTTAGATTACACAACAGCGCGAAGTGGGAACGACCTCGTTCAACCCTTTCTCATATATAGATCCATTTAGTCCATAATCTGTTCTCCATAATGCATCGTTGCATTCATGCTAAAAACACGGCACGGAGCAGGGA
This sequence comes from Crinitomyces ghanaensis, assembly GCA_030581755.1. Classification (NCBI taxonomy): domain Eukaryota; kingdom Fungi; phylum Ascomycota; class Dipodascomycetes; order Dipodascales; family Trichomonascaceae; genus Crinitomyces; species Crinitomyces ghanaensis. Next base: position 11,279 of record JAKTVX010000030.1, read on the forward strand.
GAAAAAGAAGAAAAAAAAAAAAAAAAAAAAAAGAACAACGACAGAGGCGAAAGTATACAACGTGCAAAATAGATAGAATACAACGGAGCAGCTCGTGTTCTATCATTCATAACGTACAACATCCAGTACTATAACGGCGTTGCAGGTATAACCGGACTGTTGGCCGGCGGGGTAAGAATCTTCATTGTAGGATGATTCCGAACTACGCCAGTCCGCGAAAGACCTTTCCATATCCATGGAACTAAATTCCTGGCTAATGTAATCTGTGCCCTAAATTCCTCAATAAACGTCTGATCCGACACATCAATATCAGAGTATCTAACAAATTCATCCTCAATAGACGCCAGTGACCAGAAGCTTAGTTTACGCAAACAGGCAACTGCCAGCCCTGTAACCTGCGACCCATTAAGACAGTGAACATACATTGGCGCATAATCTGCGTTAATCATGTACTCGACTACTTTTTGCACAACGCCATATTGTAGCGACACTCCTCTTTTCTTCTTTGATGCCGACTTTGGAGCTGCACATTCAATGTGAATAATTCGAATCCCCTGCTGCTTGGCGAATTCTAGGATGGCAGCATCTTCCAAAGGCTTCGGAGTCAATGACAGAATTGTTTTCAAATTCAGTCGTTTAAGAAACCGAATATTCTCAGGATGAGGATAGCTGCCTCGATATAAATTGGGTTGCACCACCCCGAATCGCAGAGGTGCAATCAATGGTTGGGCCATAGTCTGTAAGCGCACGTAGTATATGCAACCTAATTTGCTACTGCACGTACACTTTGTGGTCCGCTTGCAGTTTTCTGTAGCGGTCGCACGATCACCTCCAATTTTTTGTCCCAACCCAACTTTAAAACACGTAGCTTAGCTAACTAACACTAAGTGATCGTTTCCGGGAGACTTCGGGTAAGATAGAAATTTAACGTTTCGGAGGGAGATTACCAATAGAGAATAAACTAAACATACGAAAGGAACTCGAGAGAAGTGACAAACGAAAAAACAACATAGCAAAAAGAAAAAGAAACGATAGATAGATTTAAATTACATGACATCTAAGAAAAAAAGCGCAGCAAACTTGATGACGCTAGAGTCATCTGCGTAGGGCGCTTAATCTAGTCAAGATCTGTTTGGACTTGATCAATCTAAACAACAGCAAAATCATTAATTCCACTTGATCCTTGAACATAAATAACAGTCCTTGCACAATGACAGCTTTCGAAATCTGAGGTCCGATTCCCTTGAACAGTCCTCTGAATCCCTCACTCTTATACAGATATGCCAAGGCATCGACAAATGACTTGTAGTGACGCTTGCGCTTATCAGAAGACTGTTGCATGACCTTGGCAACAATCATCGGTTGGGTAGCAACGGTAGCCATGGCTTTGGACATGGCACCAAGTAAGAAGTTTTCACCAGGAGTCAGTGCAGTCTTTGAAGGAAACATAACAGACTTCAGCCTTTCGTATGATCCATAGGTAATGGAAGGGTTGATAACCAGAATTAATGACGCCTTGAGGCCTCTCCATAAACCAGTAACTCCATCATCGGCGATTACTTCTTTAGCCGTGGCAATAAGACCACCGCTCTTGTTTTGAGAAGTCTGCTGTTTCGTAGTGACAACGCTAACGGGAATAGTAAACAACTGCGCCAAGGCTCCGGCCAATGCACCCAAAAAGAGTTCCACAGCAGTTGAAAGGGAAGTCTTTTTTGTTTTCAACATATAGGTTCCACGGATCAGGCCATACCAGTAGAAATAGGCAAAATTGGTCGAGGAAACTCCTAGTAATGAGGAGGGTAGTCCAGCATATAATCCAGCTATTCCGTTCTTCTTGTAAATCTTGACTATTCCATCTATGGCTCCGTTGTATCGTTCAAGAGAATCTTCCTTCGAAGAAGTCTTCTGCTTTTCTAAATCGTCACCTTCATGTTCATCTTCGTCGTTGGTTTGAACTTGCAATCTCGTCTTCACAATGTCTAATGGGTATACTAAAGAGTTTGCAATCATGGCAGCTACTGCTCCAGCTACTGCTTTGCCCCATGGCGAAAGAGTCTCTACAGGCTTGGACATTCCAGTCATGCTTGGTTTGTGCAGTTGAAATAGTTATTGGTTAGTTTTATCTGGGTTCCCCACCCCAGGTTCGTCCTATTTGATAATAAATTAATTGCGTAATCTGTGCGTAGCGGGGCTGTATGCCCCACATTTTGCCGAGGTGCACATATATATTTCGGTTTAACTTTAACCAACCGGTAATAACAAAAACCACAATTACCGGTCAGCCCAATAACCACCACCACCACCACCACCATCACGGATAAGCTTAGAGCCCTAACCCTCGAAGACCATGACTCTTGGAAGGATTTCATTTTTCCAGTTTTCCGGATAGCCTCGCTCCCCCCTTTACGCGCCCTGAGCACTATCCTGACAACAGTCACCAGCACACCCAATTTGGCATTTGATGTAATTTTCACGCTGCCTATCTAATAATATTACCAAACAAAGTCGAATCACAATCCGACTGACGACACATCCAACTTCCATACAAGAATGCCGCCTAAGATCGATCCTAACGAGGTAAAGATTATCTACCTTAGAGCTACCGGTGGAGAAGTCGGAGCGTCAGCAACTCTTGCTCCTAAGATTGGTCCTCTCGGTTTGTCCCCTAAAAAGGTTGGTGAAGATATTGCTAAGGCCACCAAGAACTTCAAAGGTATCCGAGTTACCGTTCAGCTTACCATTCAAAACCGTCAAGCTGCAGTATCAGTTGTTCCCTCTGCCTCATCTTTGCTTATTACTGCATTGAAGGAGCCCCCAAGAGATCGTAAGAAGGAGAAGAACATTAAGCACAACGGTAACATTCCATTTGATGAGATTGTTAACATTGCTAGAGAACTTCGATCAAAATCTTTTGCCAAGGAACTTTCCGGAACTGTTAAGGAGGTTCTTGGAACTGCTCAATCTATTGGAGCCAGAGTTGATGGAAAGCCTGCTCATGTTGCTATTGAAGCTATCGATGCTGGTGAGCTTGATGTTCCCTCAGAGTAAACAAAAAAATATATATTTCTCTGATGACATGTTATGTAAAATCCAAAGGTTTGGCTAATGATTTGTTTTTGCGTTGCGTTTTTTTTTCTGCTGAGGTTGGTTTTTTCTGTTTTGCTTTTGTTTTCTTCAGTGTTTTGGTTTTTTTTTTTTTTTGCTCACATTTGATTATTTCCTTACCAAAGTTTACAACACTCTGGTGCAGAACGATACCCCGTGTTCTGTTCCTATTTTGAGTAAACGAGATTGATATGCATTGTATGGCGAAAAATATTGTAGTGTTTATTTTACATGGACACTACAATGTCAGAAGTGCAGACATTTAGTAGGTCTGAGTACAATAGGTAGTAACTATCGTAGGATTGAGGTAGAAGAAACGAAAAAAAAAAGATTAAAGGCTGATTGAAATGAAATACTCGTTTACTAACTTGGTTTTCTCGTTGATTATTCTCCATACACGCAACGGGCACACTGCCCACCGGGTACATGCAAAAAAAAGATCCATCAAGCTACTTGTAAACATATGTGCCCGTTCGCCGGAAGTAAGAATTACCCGGCCCTTGAATCTGTGGGTCAGTGACCGTTTTGCCGCGGTTACCCTGACATCAATTGGTTAAAATTTAAGAGACCTCGCATTTTTTCCTCTGTCTTCGAATCTTGTCCACACATTCAACATGTCACAGTACATTGGAAAAACCATTTCATTGATTTCCAATAGTGACATTCGATATGTGGGAACGTTGCATGAAATTAATTCTGAGCAATCTACAGTTTCATTGAAACATGTTCGATCATATGGTACAGAAGGACGCAGAGGAGGCGTTGGAGAGATTCCAGCATCTGAGGCGATTTATGAATTTATTGTATTTCGAGGATCCGATGTTAAAGATCTTAAGATCGCGGAGCCTGCAGTTCCTACTTATGCACAATTTCAGGACCCTGCTATAGTTCAGGTAAGTACTAAAAAAGAATCAAGGAGAGAAAAAAAGAAGCACTCACTATGATGAAAATATCGGATGTTATTCACTTCTGAGGCGCAAAAACCTCATGCGGATTTCCGTTGCCTTCCTTCTGATACGCGCTTTTTTTTATTTTTCTTTGAAAATACATGTTAGAGGAAATAGACCGTACTAACCAGACTACTCAACAACAACAACAACAACAGCAACAACCATATCCTAGTTCGTTTGCTCAATATCCTGAGTATCCTCCACAACAATTTGCTGGCCGTGATCAGCAACAACAACAACAAGTGCAGTCTCCCCAACAACCAGCACCTGCACAGTCTCAATCACCAAAAGAGGCAGAGAACAACAGAGCAACTCAGCCGTCTGCGCCAAGTGCTGCAGCCAAGCCTGCTGCGCCTGAGACTGCACCTGCAACTGCGGCTCCTACAGAAGAAACTTCAGAAGAAAGGCATCATCCCCACCATCATCATCATCCCCGAAGAGACGGTGAGCGTCGTGGTGGCGGTGTTGGACCACGAAACCGGAGAAAGCCGGTCGTGGGATCAGATTACGACTTTGCTGAACATAATGCCAAGTTTGCAGAGCAAGAAGGCGATAAGGATCAGGTGGAACAAGAACTAGGATCCACCGAAGAATATTATAACAAAAAGACGTCATTTTTTGATAACATCTCTTCATCTGCTAAAGAACGAACAGAAAACCCTGAAGGAACTGGAGAGACTGCATATCAACGGAGAGGCGAGGAACGAAAACTTAATCTTGAAACATTCGGAGTAGCAGGAGTGTACCATAGAGGCCGGGGTCGAGGCCGAGGAGGAAACAGAGGAGGCCGAGGAAATAGAGGTGGATATTATCGTGGAGGACGAGGAGGAGGAGGAGGAGGAAATTATAATAATGCTACTGCCCCTAATGCTAGTGTTACGACTAACGGGAATCCAAATTAATAATAACTGAGCTCTAACCCCTGCCGTATATTTATTAATGCATAGAATGATGCTGACCTCTTCAAAAAAACAGTTTGTCATTTGGACATGGTAAATAGTTTTTACTAAAATATTCTGAATTTATTTTGAGCACTATGAAGGAAACATTTTATATTTGATCCATAATTAAAATGCTCTGAAACGAAGAAGCACCTTTTGCTAAAATGTATATATTTTTTGAATCTTGGCTTAGTTTACATTGCCTAAATAGGATGAGGTAAGGGTATGTTACTGATTAACTCGAATTCATATCTAGGCGAGAGAGCTATTAGTAATTAGAAAAGAGGACCAAATGATTCCATCATTAGAGCGGGTCAAACATGTTGTATTAGTACTGTCAGGGAAAGGGGGAGTAGGAAAGTCATCTGTGACTACCCAATTAGCAATTACGTTGGCAAATCAAGGGTACAAAGTTGGAGTATTGGATATTGATCTAACAGGGCCATCAATACCGAGGATGTTTGGAGTGGAGAACCGGAAAGTTCATCAATCAAGCCAAGGGTGGATCCCCGTGTATGTAGGAAGCGCTACGAAGGAAGGTGCTAGTGACAAGGACAACAGCAGCAATAACAGCAATAACAACCTTTGTATAATGAGCTTGGGATTTTTATTGCCAGATCGAGGTAGCAGTGTTGTATGGAGAGGGCCGAAAAAGACAGCAATGATTCGGCAATTTTTAAAAGACGTTGTATGGGGAGAGCTTGATTATTTATTGATAGATACACCACCAGGGACTTCAGATGAACATATTAGTGTTGCAGAAGAGCTTAAGGACTGTAAACCAGACGGAGCTGTATTGGTGACTACTCCGCAAGACATTTCAACTGCAGACGTCCGAAAAGAGTTAGATTTTTGTCACAAAGTAGGATTCAGAGTGCTGGGCGTGATTGAGAATATGAGTGGATATGTGTGTCCACACTGTTCAGAATGTACAAATATTTTTTCGACAGGAGGAGGAGAAAAATTAGCTCAACAACATGATTTGAAATTTCTAGGACGAGTTCCAATTGACGCGGCATTCATTACAATGGTTGAGGATGAGAGTCAATCACTAATAGATCAATATCAGACATGTGAACTGAGTAAAATATTTGATGGGATCGGTAAGGAAATTGTGGGAAGCTTATAAATGGCAAGGACGTGCAGTTTGATATATGATAGAGATTAATGGCTGTTTGCTATTTCCGGGTGCTAAAAGAATAGCGATGTGGTTGTAACTTTTTTTTTTAATCTTGTAACTGGTACGGTTGGCTGTCTATACACTGATCTCAGATCACACGGGATATGTATCTACTTTCTTCAAATAAATAAACATACAATTTTGTTAGTTAATTTATCGCTCCTTCAGCAGCTTGTTACGTTTTTCCTTCTTTCTTAATCTGGCTAACCGTTTAGCATGCATTTTCTCCGCCATCAAGGCATGACGTTCTTTTTCAGCTTTAGCAGCTCTTCTGTCCTTGATCTTCTGAACTTTTTCTTGACGAGCTTGCTCCTTTTCTTGCTTAAGTTCTTTTTCCTTTGCTCTGACTGCTCGCTCCTCCAATAGCTTCTGTCTCTTCTTATCCCAAGATTGCTTTGGAACGCCAATAGAATTAGCACGGACAGGATCCTTAGACACCTTCCATTGCTTGCCAGAGACTCTGATTCCTAAAGGACGAGAGGCATCCGTAGTAGCTGTGATAGTAATAGTGGTAGTAGTAGCGGTGCTGGCAGAGGCAGAAGGAGAGGTATTACCGGTGGTATTAACTGTACTCACGAGTGGGGTTGATGGGGTGTCGTCCATTTTCAAAGGTGACGATGAACCAGCACTGGGTGAAGATATAGATCCACTTGAGGTCCTTGAGGATGTAGGAGATGATCTAGGAGATCTTATGCCAGCTTTTTCCAAAATATAGCTTATCATTTGAACAGAAACTTTAATAGCAAAGAAAAAAAAATCTACCAAGCTTTCCAAGGGATAACGCAGGGGGTCACGTGACATCAGTCCTGTTCAGAGAACAGTTGCGGTTAAGGTTAAAGTTAGAAGTCGTGAACACAAAGTTGCAAACATTTCGGTGTAATATTTCAGCGATGTGTATATATGAGCCAGAACGCATTGCGGAGTCCGAATGCAGATAACGGCGGCCACGTGAAGGTCATCGACGATCCGTCAACTAATAGCCGCCCAATTATGAAACAGTTCTCTCACACGAGCGGAAAGGACTACGGCTGAAACCTGTTTTTTATTTTTATTTTTATTTTTTTTTTTGCTTGCTTTTTTTCAATTTTCTTTCGTGCCCATCAAGGAGGTTGAGAGTTCCGGTATCAGTTCTTATGTCTGTCTAGCCTGTCGTGGTGTGGCGGTGAAAGCAACTGATAGTAATAAATAAAAATAAACCGTAGTAGGAAAAAAATGAGCATATATTTCTTTTACTTTCCGTCTATGAATTGTCATGGCTGCGGGGTCAAACAAGCTTGCCAAGTCGAAAAAAAGTTAATGTTGCCGTGCGTGGCTAGTAAGAAAAAGCAAGTTCAAGGTCATCACCATGCATTAAACTTTTAGATGTACTCCCCCCCCTGACAAGAAGACGCTTGTGGATTCAAAGAAGGGCAGATAACAAACATCACCATCTAGGGTCCTTTTTGCTGCTGGCAAGCAGGAATATTCAAGGCTAGCATAACGTCCAAGACTATATCAGGCCTTACCGACAAACGAGCCCCTATCCGACAATTGGTACATGCATATGCGCGCAACACGCACATGCACAACTACGCGGTTCGGCGAGGCCAGCTTCCCCTCCACGTGCAGCACTAAAAGCGGAATGTGCAATATTTATTTAAGATGAGAGATTTCACAGAACCAAGATACTCTGCAATAGCAGGTGACAGGAAAAAGAAAAAGAAAAAACGAGCCTTACCGATTATGACAGAGGATACGAGTCCTACTTTAAATTCTGCTAGTAGTTCAAAAGACGTCAGCAGCAGTCCTCAGAACTTAACTGCCGGGGGAAAAGATGGAGTGTTTACTACCGTCGACACAGTTATTAGAAGCCACGCGGAACAACATGAACAAGATTTGGGTACGACTGAAGCAGACGAACTACCTCCCAGAAAACTTAGCAGTTCATGGGCTGCGAAATTTACAATTATTTGTGCGGGCTTTGCGCTGATCAGTGACGGATACCAAAACAATTTAATGACAATGGCCAATCTTATATTTAGCAAAGAGTACCCAAAGGAATATACTAGCACTGTGAAAACTCGGGTTTCAAATTCACTGTTAATTGGAGAAATTATTGGACAGATTGTTATTGGCTTGACGTGTGATTACATGGGACGAAAATGGGCAATTGTGACGACTACATTAATGATTGTTATTGGAGGTATTCTTGCAACTGCGGCACACGGAACTACAACTGCTGGTATGTTCTGGATGATGGTTGTCGCTCGAGGAATTATAGGTTTCGGAACGGGAGGAGAATATCCAGCGTCGAGTAGTTCAGCATCGGAAGCGGCGAACGAGACGCAAAAACGTCGAGGACTAGTTTTTGTTATGGTTACAAATTTGCCGTTGTCGATGGGTGGGCCATTCTGTATTATTGTGTTTTTAATTGTCTGGTGTGCAGCTGGAGGGGATGCACATCTTAGCACAATTTGGAGAGTATGCTTTGGTATTGGATGTATTTGGCCGCTGATTGTTTTTTATTTCCGATACAAAATGGCCACGCCAAGATTGTACCACAAAGGAGCTATTAGAAAGCGAGTGCCATATTTACTTGTTGTCAAGTACTATTGGAAACCACTAATTGGTACTTGTGGAGCTTGGTTCTTGTATGATTTTGTCACATTTCCGAATGGCATTTTCAGTGGTACAATTATTTCTTCAGTCGTAAGCGACAGCTCAGATATCAAAAAAGTAGCTGAATGGAACTTGCTTCTTGGAATGATCGCAATTCCGGGAGTCATCATTGGAGGCTTCTTATGTGAGAAAATTGGACGAAAGTATACTATGATGCTTGGATTTTCTGGTTATTTAGTTTTTGGATTAATTGTAGGATGTGCATTCCCAAAGATTGAAAAAATTGTTCCTCTGTTTATTATCTTTTATGGCTTTATGAATTCTATGGGAAATTTAGGACCAGGAGACATGCTAGGATTGACATCTAGTGAAGCATATGCTACAGGAGTTCGAGGAACGTGTTATGGATTTAGCGCAGCCGTTGGCAAGGCAGGAGCAGCCATTGGTACTGAAGTGTTTACTCCGATTAGGGATAATCTTGGACAGCGATGGACGTTTATTATAGCGGCGATAGTTGGAGTGGTCGGAATTTTAGTGACATATATCTTTATTCCACATCTGCAAGATGATGATTTAGCTCTTGAAGATCTGAAGTTTGCTAGATACCTGAGACAGCAAGGATGGGATGGGCAGTTTGGCGATAATAGTGATGACGAGGAGGATACTAGGTCGGATTCTGAACAAATTATTGAGACCGTTAACAGCAAAAAACTATGAAATGAAAAATAGATAGATGAGTTAATGAATTAATTTTGTTTGTTTGAATAGATTACTTCGATTTGCTTGCAATAAAAGTGAATGGCATGGCACTAGCGACAATAACAGACTGTAAACAATCTAATCTACGCCAGGGTAGGGGGATGGCCGAAACCGGTTTAGTGAGATCTTTATTTAGCAGAGTTTAGGCGGTTACCCGGCACCTCCTGGAAAGTCGCGCAGACCATACCCCAGCCATAATGAGTTTAACCACATAGGCTACTTGAACAAGAAGACATTGACGAAAACAACACTAACTGTAGAACATAGAGCAACACATATATAAAACAGAAATGGACCGGAATTTTGACAGTCCGCTTACACATAGAACGAGGCCAGTATCGGAGATCTTTATGCAATCGCCATTACGACAGCCTGATGATCAGATTGATGCGGCGGCTGAGAAATGGTTGGCAGATCTACAGCTTTATCAACAGACATTAGAGCAAATGGCGGAAGCTAGTTTGGATAAGAATTTCAAGGACGAACTCGGGGCAATAGAAAAATGGTTTGAAGTGCTGAGCGTTGCAGAAAGGACCGCAGCACTATATGCTTTATTACAACAAGCGTCACCAGTTCAAATTCGATTTTTTATTACAGTGTTACAGAAAATTGGTAACAGAGATCCAGTTTCTGCAGTATTGTCTCCTACTGAATCTAGATTTAGTGGATTTGGAGCTCCGCCTCCACCAATGTTTGGTGGTGGTAACAGCGGCGGCAGCAATTATTATGACATGTACAATGACAATCGCGGTGGTAATAGCGGGGTTAATGCCAATGGAGGGCCATTTATGACCCCTCAAAAAGATAATAGTTATAGCACCAACTATTTGACGAGATTCAATACCCACTGGGGAGGTGACGATATCGTTCGACCAAAAAGTGCGGCATCAAGACCGTCATCAGTAGCGCCTGGTCAAATGTCGTCGTCGCACTTAGCATCACAACAAACCCCTCAAAGCCATCGCAGCAGCTTCCATAGCCACCATAGACATATGAAGTCGCTGTCGGTTGTGGAGGATTTTTCGAGCTTTATGAGTGGAGGAGGAGGAGCGGATCATTTCTTTGCTCAAACCAATACTGGCCCTTCAAAGACTGTTGGAGGACAAGGAATTGGCATAACAATGGCCGTCCCTCCACAAATATCTGGAGGGGCTAGCAGCACGGCACAATCACAAGCTTCTGCAATTGCCACGTCACAGTCGAATTCGTCTAATACGGCTGGAGGAAATAATAACAACAGTAACATCAACGCCAATGGCGGTAAAACCAAGGTGGTAGCCAATACCCCAAAACCGTCTGGGCCAAGTACGGGGTTGAACTGGGCTAGCGTAGTTAATAGCCCCTCTACGCCGTACAAAAATGGAAATCAAGAAGTCTTAAGTTCTACAGTCAGGAAGATGGCAGCATTAGGTACAGCTACCAGAGGGAACACTGGCGGTGCAGGTACTGGACATAACAATAACCGACCAAATGGAAATGGAGATGGCGGAGGCAGTTTAGGAGGGTTGGAACGAGAAATGAGTAGTCTGCATTTCGGATCACCGATGGTGTCTGATAAGAAGAATAATATATTGCGGGCCAATAACGGAAATTATACCAATATTCATGGCAACAACATGAACAACGATAACAGTAACCATTACGGTGGAAGTGAGAATGCAACACCCAAGAAGGAGATACCAATTGATAAGAATGTGTTGAATGATATAGCAGTCTGGTTGCGACAATTACGACTTCATAAGTACACTGAGAATTTACGAGACCTCTCTTGGCAGAAGCTGATTGAGTTAGATGATGAACAGTTAGAGCAAAGGGGGGTGAGTGCGGTTGGAGCTAGACGGAAGATGCTTAAAGTATTTGAGCAAGTCAAACAAGCAAAGGACCGAGGAGAATTGTGAATGAGAAATGAATGAATGATATGACCACCTTCGGGAGAATGGCGGCGGATGACAATTATTGTGCGCGTAGGAACCATGTACGAATAACAATATAAATAATAAATTATATTATGTCAGAGTTATTGTGAATTAGTTGGTGATTTATGCGATTCCTTGTAGGCCTGTGAAATATGTGGTACAGCATGACATATGATATCGCACATGCACATACACACACACACACACACACACAAAACTTTTTACCAAGTTTTGTCTTCTTGTAAGGGACAGCATAAGGTTCATCGTAGAATACAGAACGGTTTTAAGTGTGCGGAAGTGATGAAACATCTGATTAATTGGAGTACATCCCAGTGGTTACTCAAATAAGATAATGGCAGTTTAGAAGGTATATTAAGTTTTTTCATGAGTTTGTACGAACCGGAAGAAAAATGGCTTCATAATGTCTTCTACATTAACCTCTCAAGTAGCATCGCCTTCAATTACCAGAATGGCTGACCATTTTTGTTCCAAGCTGATGGCATCAGCTTTAGTCAAGTCAAGGCCGGGCATAGTGGCTTGTAGGCCATTGCATCACCGAGACCATATCTATAAGGAAGGTTTGTCTAATCAATTTTCCCGAAACCAAGTATAGAATTTTTGATAACTGCGGGAAAATTGCTATGGTCATACCACTGTTCGTGGCATCGCCATATCTAACCGACTAGGTGGGTACGTTGAATTACTTTTATTGATATCTTATATAAATAAACTAACGGAATAGTATTACAGTAGGAAACTTTAGCTTCAAGACTTGTTTGTGAAGAATGAAATTAATAAACTCCTGTTTAACTTTGGAAAAGCACCGGCTGCCATCAAAAAAAAGAAATGTGCGTGGGTATTCACAAAATACACAAACCAAAAAAAAAAAGAAAAAAAAAAAAAAAAAGAAAGAACGAAAAAACAAACAGATACTTCTTAATAGCTGCTTTTTTTTCTTTCTTCATTTCCAGGTTCTTCCATATTCGGCATGCTCCTGGTCCCGCCTCCTTTGCGGCAACCACTCTTTACAAATAGTGACAACGCTAATGTAGCACGAATGATGGAATATTGACAAAAGATTGAAATCGGCCAATGGAACCTTGACATCTGCAGAGCAATAAATATGAAAAGAAAGACTGACTTTGAACTAACAATTTAATTCACATAAGAGATCTCGACTGGTTCGTATAAAGATGGCTGACTTCAAAATTCCGCGTGGCTGGGCAAGGATCTGCGTGCATTGGTATAAATTAGAGTGGCCATGAACTTGTGTATAATTTTAGGGCTAGAGCATAACTCAGATATGTCTGGGGTCTGTGCATCTCTTCAAAAATCGGAATGCTGACTGCTACTATAAGTACCACCACTTCCAATTGCATATCCTAGATACGGCATAATTTTTTTTCTTTAACAATGAAGGGCTATTTCAAATATCTCGGTTATCTTCATATTCTCACTCATATATCACTCATTGCTTTGGCCGGTACTAGTCTAGGAGTTTTCATTCTATGGTTCACTTATAAACTGAGTATCCGTACGGCGGCCTATGGAACCAGTTCATGCTTAATGGTAATTGTTGCTGCCACATTGTTAAGCGTGGTCCAAATGATGCAGTTGCTTTGCCAGCCCCTTCCAGCAGACCTATTCGAAGGCGATATCAAGCTGCCTGTTTGACCGCCGTTGGCTGAATGATTCAGGGTGCCTATCTATCTTACATATTTATATAATTTATTTATTATACTTCATGAGTTTTCCATTTATATTCAATCGCTATTTATACATGTAATTCGTCGTCCTTTTAACCAAACAATCACACAAAATTTCAACTATCTATACTTTGATGCTCACATATTCATTCGCTCAATTACATCAAGATGTTATCATTTTGATCATCCGACTCAATCTTTCCCTGAACAATTGTACTACTTCGTCTTCGGTACTACCAGGCAAAAGTCAGCCATTTTAATGACGACTGGATATGCAATTTGTCAATCCATACGACAAGTGTCTCAAACGTTCCAACATATTAGGAATTGTAGAACACCTTTTTCGCGTACAAACCCTGGCGAATACACATCCTCAAGAAAGGCCCTATCTATGCGACCTGTCATCGTTGCTTTATCTAGTACTATATCCATAGATAAAAGGCTCCGAATAGCATGTCGACTGATTGCTTTCAATGGAACCATATTTGGAGGTACACTTGATCGAGTGTCAGCAAAACCATGACAGTCCAAGCACCAATCTCACTCAGCGGGCCCTCATAGTCTGAATCATTAAAATTGTATTATTTAATCAATCCCAGTGGCGCGTAGGTGCATACCGCAATCGTTCCAGCCCCATCGCAAGAAGCCAGGCAACTAAGCATTCAGGTCTGTCCCGCTTATATGGCACTTTAGATATCATCGCTGTGACGTTTGCTCATACCAGCGAACATATTGTTGCTCAAAAAGGCAAACGCACTAATACAGACTTGAGACTTGCGCGTCGTCTGAATGAGACAATGCGAGACATCGTCAACAGAGTCGCTAGATGGCTTGGCTCACAGGACGCCAGATGAACTCTACATGTTGTCCGAGGCCGACTCTTAACATTCCTTCATTAGTGTAGGACAATATACTGCTGATATATACCCGAATGTGGAGAAGTCGATCCCCGCACGACGATTATCCCGGATATTATCACAGAAAGAACGCGTGCCAGGAAAACGCTGTGCACAAAATCGCAAGCGTAGTACGATGCTCACACGGCTGGATGCAGTTTTAGAAACCTATTTTGCCTGATACCCCAGCGATTAATATCTAGGGCTTCCTTGTCAGGAGTACCATTGGCTAAGTATCTCACGGCTCCCGTGCAATTTTAAGCAAGTTCGTCTGGTTCCGGACAGGCCACGCCGTGGTGGAAAAAACTAGGTCTGTTTAGAACTTTCGCTACACCACTGTTCCTGTCATGGAAGGTGGGGAAAGATTTCTCACGTTCTGTGCGACAACCCCGACGGGACGGATTTCCGCAACATTTCTTCACGAGATCTCGCGATCTCGACTTTGTTGGATGATTAAATTCACGCGCGGCGTCTCAGAGATGTCTCTCAGATTCTCGCTAAAGATCTGGACAGGCAGAGCAGACAACAAGCATGCAAGGATAATTTCCCACATTCCCGTCAGTAGTTGTTTTCTCTAAACCGCTGAGGAGCAAGCGCGGCTTATTTGGTATGAACTATATTCTACGATGAAATAAGAGGTCGGATGTGTGACATCCCTCTCGTATACTATTATCGATGGAGCTGCTGGCATAAGGGCCATATTTTAAATATTAGATATTTCAGTACTTAGGGCCAAAATATTGCAAATAAGAGTTTCACCGCCCTTAACGGCCCTCATATTGCCAAACAGGATATCAATTTGCTGAGAGCGTGTTGGCGTTTCGAGCGAAACTTGAGGAGTCTTTTTTTTGTTATAATAATGCATCATAGTAATAGTAGTATGTCTTCGTCTCATTTGCTGTCGGCCGGAATAGTCATATATTTTGCTTTACAAACGGAACTTTCACTACTTATTTGCGCGTCATTAGCACCGCCTCAGTATAAATGCACCGGGGTAGCGCAGAGCGCGAAGCCATGGAAATGGTCTCAATAAGAATTTTGTGGACAATCACAAGACTCGTTTCCATAACTTAAGTTTCAATTGGGACATTTTGAATACAGTAGCAACTGCTAAAACACGGAGGGGGTGCATACACGAGAAAAAAAAGAAATGTGCGGTGCATATGCCAAAAAATGGTGGTTTTACATAGCTCCCAAAAGGGCACTTCTCGTTTATCACTAGCACCTGCCTCCACAATAAACCAAAACAAACATGCTGCAAACATGTCAGCAGAAGGGGGCATAAAGAGACAGAAGTCCATCTGGACGGATTGCTGAGAGGAGAGAAAGAAAGGAAAAAGAAGGAGAGAAAAAAACATAAGGAAGCAACCACAAAAGAAGCCAATTGAATATTGCAACAAAGAAGAAAAAGAGAAAAAAGAAAAGAATATGATGGCGACGATGAAAGTAATTCACCTGAAAGCATTTGTCTTTGTCTCTCTGACGATGGCCTGTGTACTGATCACGTACTCGGCGGGCTATGGATTAAGCTTGAATGAGCTAAAGGAATTGGCCTACTGCGATCGACAGAGAGATAAAGGCAACAGCACTAGTGAAATGTCAATACCTCTTTTGCTCGAAGAAAATAAAGGGCTCAATGTCACACTGGAGAAATTGGAACAGGAGATGCGAACCCTGCGGGAGGAGATGGACAAATTGACTGAGGCGAAGAAAAAAAAGGCCGGCCAAGTGCATGAAGCTGGACAAAGGCTGCTGGACGCTCTGCTAGCGGAAGCACGGGTTAAGGAAGAGTTTAGAAAAGAGAAACAGAAGATTCAAAGAACATTTATAGAGAACAATATTTCGCGAGAAAATGTAACAGACATAGACCTTTCTTGGCCGGATCCGAAAGACAAGGTCAATTGCACGCTTGTCACCGGATTCACTCATGGTCTCGAAGAAAAGCATCCCACGATTATGAGCCAAATGATGGACAACCGCAAGGAATATGTAGCCGAACATGGCTATAACCATGCGGTGGTCAACTTAGACAAGTACCTAACGGAAGAGTACGAAAAGCTTCCCAAGGCATGGCTGAAGGTTGAGGCCATCAAGGAGGTGCTGGCAACGATGCAAGAGGGAGATTGGCTGTTCTGGGTGGATGCAGACGCTATAATCATGAATCCACACGTGGAAGTGGGAGCCCATATCATAAGCCGACTTAAGGATATCTTATTGTACAAGTGCCCCATTGGCGCAATTGGGGACAGGTTCGAAGGCGTGTACTATAGCGCTAAGAAGGATATCAACGTGGACGGTCTGGAAATCTTGATGTCCCATGACAGCTTGACCCTGAATGCTGGGGTCATGCTGATTAAGTGCACGGAATATACCAAGACCCAGCTGATGGACAAGTGGCTGGCCAAAAAAGAGCGAAACAGCAAGTACAAGCGGGCAGAACAAGATGCGCTCATTGAGCTTGTTGGCAACGACGACGAGACGTACAAGCGTTTAGGAATCATTCCGCAATTCCTGTTCAACGATTATTTTGAGGGATATGAAATCCCCGATTGCCATTACCATGAAGGTGACTTTATTGTTCACTTTGCTGGTTTGTCACGCGATTCACGGTTTGAAGCCCAATGGCCCAAGTTTTACGAGCGCAGAATTAGATTAGAGTAGAGAGAGAGAGAGAGAGAGAGCGAGAGAGAGAGAGAGAGAGAGAGAGAGAGAGAAGGAGAGAGAGAATTTAAAAGGGACCAAACATCTAGTTGTACATTAGTTGCAAAAGACAATTACTGTATGATAATAATAGTAAATTAATTAATTAAATTATTTATAGGTCATACAAGCACATAGTGCAAAATATCGGGATAAGTGTCCGTAATGGGGTGATATGTGCTAGAAGTCGTAGCCCCCTTCCAACTGGTAGTGCAATCAAAAAACTCAGTGGGAGAAAGCACTGGGCGATATAGTAAATCCAATGTTGATAAAGATTAGTGTAGATTTACGATTTTATGTTAAATAATTCTCCGAAAATGGAGTTTCTAGTGCCAATCAAGCAAGGTATGTAAATTTTTATCTTCCATTTCTGCTTTCTTTCTTTCTTTTATCTCAAATAATAATAATAAAAGCACGTATGGGCGCAAGGAGTCACTGCAATTGCGGCCTCAGTATGCAGTTCCACAACCTGTTTCAGCCCGTTGCGGGTGATCAAAAGTTCAGCAACTGTATGCCGTCGGTCTCGAGGTGAAAGTAGCATTTGTCAAGTCTGTTGCATTGGGGGCAATCCAATAGTTGGTGGACACCGTTTCCGATTGTCGACACTCGCATGTGTAGCTGCGACTGAACCGGTGAAAAACGATGAAAATGTTGTCCAAAGTGTTCTTGTCTGTCCGCAACTGAAGAAATCGACTGAATACAGAGCGAGAAATAATCGAAAATCGATGCTTGAGTCGGATTCGATGGTGAGCGAAGGAGAGAATACCATGGATGAGGCACGATGTGGAGACGTAATGCGGATTGCGAATATCCGTACTGATCTTGCCACATTTGCAGTATTTTTTCTATAGATGTCTTGGCATATATATCCTTACGGGTTGGATACTTATCCTCGGGCAGTGGTAAATTGGGTTTAGCTATCGGCCAAGGCGATGTCAGAAAATAGTCGATGAGAGTAGTTCTGGGCAGGAAGGATTGATACAGGTTACGCATTTGGCTGGCCATTCGGCGAGACGCTGTCAGGCCAGCGCCAATGCGTTTATGAATGGGGTTTGTGGAGGCCGTGTCAAAATGGAAACGTGTATATGGCCACGTGCGACTCCATTCCAGGCAGTGCTGTAAGGGCGGGAGGAACGCTTTAGCCGTCGTCGGTCAGGCAGCCAGAATGCGCAAAAGGAACCATTATGATGTGCCAAGGCCATAGGCAAGAGTTCGCGCGAACTCAGGGCATGACCCCACACAGCAGCGCCATAAGGACAAATCAAAGTCGACAGACTGGCCAGGTCTCATTCCTAGGATACGTCACGTAGACTTGAGGGCAAAAAAGACGGCAAAGCAGTAGCTTGCTATGGAAAAACGACTAGGTTGGACAAACATGACTTGTTAGTTGCATGATAAGTGCAATTCGCGCCGAGATCCATCGCACGAACAAATGCGATCACAGAATTATAACAATTCACTATATATAGCCTATGCATTTTCAAGCAGAGGTTTAGCTGTCAATTAGCATATTCGCACTTTGGACATTCCAATTCTTATCGCGAATCCTCTCTTTCGTCAGCACATATCACGGCGCGATAACTCAGACATCTCGGGCGTGGCAGATGTTTGCCCACAAAGTCCTGGTTATCTGCCGGGACAATCAAGAAAAGCTCCCACACCTCACGTCGTGCAGCCAGCTAGACACAGGAATGTAGGACTTCATCTTTGTCATGCGGTGTGTCACACCGGTCAGGGAAGCAATTCGCGAGCTAATATCCGCACATTTGTGGTCGATTGTAAGATGATGGTGCTCTATCTGCATGGTTTAAACAGCAAAGTGAACATCGTTCACTGATCAGGATTTCATGAGTGAACGCCCACGCGCAGACAGGACACGGCAATTTTAGTGCCGATCAGAGACAGATCTGTATTCAGATTCAGAAAGCTCACACTATCGCTGAAGCAGTTCAATCAGGACGAACGCAGCAGGAAAGCACATAATTTATTAAACATTTCAAGAACTTTTAACATTAGTTTATTGATGATGATGGATGATTACGTTAAATTATTATTAGTTACACTTTCGCACTGTTTGATCTCATTCTAGTGGATAGGCTTATTTCCTTCATGCTGTTTGCTCGCTGTCTTGAGATATTAACTTGAGCCTGTTTGGAGGCAGTCCAACGGCCTGATGAATACATATAATATTGTATACCAACAAATAAATCTAAAAATCCTTGAACTACTGCACACAGTAGAAACTGTGGAGCAATACTACTGGCATCCGAACTGCCAGTACCAGCAGAGCCAGCGCTTTCTCTGGATCTTGCAAACATGAAAAACCAAATTTTGGCTAAATCACCGGCAATCCAGGATATCAATAGAGATGGTCTAAATCCATCAACTGAACCTCTTGCAGCATTTTCTAAAATTTGTGGCATCGGAAGAACTGCTTCAATTATTAAACCAACAAATCCAAGAGTTTCAACATAAGTTAAATTAGTTCCGCAAACGACTTGTAAAACTGTTAGAAGGATACTAAATCTTGCTAAGAATTTCCAATAGCTCACTGGATCCTCCCAATCCCAAAATTTAAAAGGTCGTTTAAACTTGTCTGACGAGGACAAGTTACCGTCATCTAGTGGGCCACCATTCATCCATTGTCTTGGTCTATGATCAAGAGCAAACTTTAGTAAAATTATTTGAATAATAATCATTATCCAAGTCTGAATATATAATGATAACTCATATGGTCGGCCAAAATAAAAGAACACCTTTAAAATGCTTGAGATTAGCATAATCCCACAAACATCAATTGAAAATCCGGCCGATGATTTCGTTTTATAAATATTCAAGACTGTATCCAAATATGAAGTTACTGGAGATAGAACTAGAAAAGCTCCACAAATTAATGAAATAATTGTGTCATATTTGGCATCCATTGTCATATTCTCATTGGTCGCTGGTTATTTGTGTTTACTTGGAGTCCACTTTTCCTTATTTTTATTTTTTTTGGTTTTTTTTTTTTATTTTTTTTCTCGTCTCGGCCGTTTCCCCTCGAAGGTTAGAAATTAAAGCTAAGAGGTCGAGCTCGTTCGCTTGTTTGCAGAAAAAAAAGCTTAAAAAAATTGAGGGCGGGCCGGAGCGGTTGTGAGGCTGAAACTTCCGAATCGATCCGCCGACCTATAATGGTGCGTCATGAGAACAAAGCAACCAAAAAAGCTTCGTTCCCGTGCGTGGGCTCTTATGGTACAAAACAAGCAATTGTACCGATTTTTTCCACTTTCAGCCAAAGTAAACAAACATATGAATGAGTGTATCAATAATTATGTCGATTATTTATATACGAAAATCGTGATGCGTCTTCCCTGTAAGCCGTGATGTGATTGATTTTGCTAAGAAGTTGGTGATCAAAAAAAAAAGAAAAAAAAAATTAGATCTGCGAGCTGTTTTGAAAGCGCTATCAGAGCCTTCCGTGTCTCAACCAGGACGACATCCTTCGTTTTTCACTAGTTCCATATATACACCAGGCCTGTTTAAATCCCTCGCGAATAGACATAGCCATTATATTACCGTTCTATTAGTTAGTCTCAAATTGAAAACATTCATATGGATCGCTGGATAAGTCAACAGCTTACTCAGTGTCCCATGAACATTTTGCCCGCAGTACTGCAGTAGGACTTGCTGCGCTTTGCTCGACAGACTGGCCGTCGCTGCGAACGCCAAACCACTGATAATCGCGCGCATAAATTGGCATGTGCCTTTGTTTCCTGTTGGAATGCCTATCTCTCTACCACAAGAATGGCTTTATTGGGTTGCAGTCTGCACTGCCATCAACGGTTAATCCATCTTCGCTTGGAGATTTAAAACAGTTCAAGCTCATACAGGGAGCCGCCGTACGATCATGGAAGACCACTCTGTTATCCTAACGAGAACCAAAGCTTTGGCGGACCAATCTAGTGAACTTGTGGAAGGACGCAGATTTGAGTAAATGGTCAAGCATAGCGATTCTTTTCTTGATAATCTACGGAGTCGACTAAAACATACATGTACAAGTCCCCAACTTCTTAGCTTTGTTGTTGAACTACGTAGAAATACAAGCCTATCAAGGACAATAGTACTAGCGAATATTTTACATTATCTCAAGATGCTACTACTCCCTTTTCAACTAATATAAACAAGTGCCCCAGTAAACACTAGAAGATTACCAAACACAATACCAGCAGTCACGGGATTTCCAAAAATACAAATAGATAATAAGAGGCTTACGGACTTGCGTACCGATAGAACCATTGTAACACCTAGTGCTGACACTAGTCCCAATAAGTGATTGACTCCTCTGACACATGCATATTGTGTTAACCCATTCAGTATAAGGTAAATAAACCTTACAGAAATGGACACGCCTCCACCGTTGCTCATCGTTCCATCATTAAACGTGAGAACAACTCTGGGTTCTGCATTAACTATCTGAAGAAATTCTTTCCACATACTGGGTAAAAATGGAATAAAAAATGGCAATGATAATGCATGGGTATAAAACAGCCACTCTCTCCAATGTTTGCCATATGTTTTATACAATCGTTCAGCCGCAAGTCCCTGCCAAGACCCTAAAATCGCCGATAGTAATAACAGGAATAGTCCAATTGTATACTGTATAATGCTCTGGTTTCTCTGTTGTTTGTTGGTATCGTTATTTGTGGCCTCAAGAGTGCCATGCATTGCGGCTAATATTACACCACCAGCTAAAATAAATACTCCAAGAATTTGTTTACGAGTGTACTGATTTCCAAGTAAACATCCCAGAGCTAGTGTAACTATCGTTCCACCAGATCTGATAACTGTGTGCACAGGCACTGAAACTTTAAAAGCAAATGCAGCGTTGGTAATTACCGATGTTGAAAAGAATAAAAATACTGGCAGGATCCATGCGTTAAACGGTACTGCAGATTTGCGCAAGCCTAAAAACCCTGCATTCTCACTTTTTGGATCATAAAAATGGACGAATCCTTCAATTGAAACAAATAAGAATTGCACAAATGTCACAAGAGTGCCACTTTGTGGCTGTTCTTTTAATATTGCTTCCAATGTATAGACATTCGAACAACAGCCTCCAAAAATTAAACCAAGGGCAAGCCATACAGGGTCTGAGGCAACTGATATTAACGATATTAGTACAGATCCATCTTCCTTATTTTCCTGTCTTCCATTGAGTTGCTCTACTTGTACTTGGTTTTTCTCTTTATCATTGTCGTCATTATCATTATTGACTAGATACTCTTTTTCTGGTTCCGGGTGCGAATTGCGGGGAATCATCACAATTTGGCGGTTAACAAAGAAGCAAAACTAAATATACATATATACATATATATATATATATATATATACCGGAGGCGGAGCTGCAGGTAGAACATAGGACGCGCATACAAGACTAGTACGTCACTTCCTCTTGTTAAAAAATGGCCAAGACGAACTAGTCACAATCTTGGCAGTATATAGACCTGCATCCTTGTCACTTGCCGAAATTAGCATCTACCCTACCCCTACCCCTAGATCATCCGCCCTGCATCTTCATCGTGTTAGGTTCGGTTCGTTGTTTGCCCTGTTCCGTCAGATCATCATGATTAGGAGAAATTCTATATTTGATTGGTTTGTCGAAACTCCGGAGCCTGAAGTTGTTATTGTAAACCAAGGAAAACGCCGTCAATCGCAGTTGAGTAGTACTAG
Source organism: Crinitomyces ghanaensis (assembly GCA_030581755.1). Classification (NCBI taxonomy): domain Eukaryota; kingdom Fungi; phylum Ascomycota; class Dipodascomycetes; order Dipodascales; family Trichomonascaceae; genus Crinitomyces; species Crinitomyces ghanaensis. The sequence goes on from JAKTVX010000030.1 coordinate 33,739, forward strand.
CACTGCTTCTAGTGCTGCCACAGGCAACTTGAATGATGGTATTTCCACCGAGATTAGCGGTGGCTGTCCTCCAATGCCATCAGTGGCAGATTTTAGTTTCAAGTCAATTGTTGAATCTACCTTACCCCAAGCTAACACATTAATTAACGATATCAATGAATTTTGTGCGAAATACCGACAGGGTCAATCTCACGAACTAAACGTGGCTTCTCAGCTTCAGAATGAAATTACAAACAAAATGTCATCAACAAACAAACTAATCCTCAAGACTTTGACTACAAGCGCTAATTCCCAATCAGTATTGCAGTCATCTTTTAAGGCATTAAAAGATTTGGACTCCATAGCTGATTTATCAACTACGGTTCGACAAAACATAGACTCTCTAATTATTGATTTAAAATACATTGATTCTCTGCTACCACAAAATGAACAGCTAGGTAGTTTGTCTTCTCCGCACAAAACTCACTATCCTCATCTTCATAGACTCATGATACAAGGCAAACCGCGTGATGACCATGGTGACGACAGGAGCGGTGATCCAGGTGCATCGATATCTATTCTTGGCCCAGTTCGTTCTGATCCTGTTCAGCATAGAACTGCTGCAGATGCTGCTTGGTACGATCACGGAGAAGTTGATGATCGTAATGAAGATGTCGGTCACAGTCATGTCTCTGACAGCAATCCTCGTAGTATCATGTACGATCCACCACATCCGAATCAACTGCCCAGACGAGTCGTGTCAATGTCTGGATTATACACGTCTTCAGCATCTTCCTCTTCTTCTCATGCACCGCCGTTACCATTCATATCTACAACTCATGTATCTGCTGCTGCCATGTCTGAAAATCTGGTGACAGCCAAGCCTGAAAGGCATCGTGGAGCTGCAAAAGAAAAACTAACCAAATTTATACGTCAATAAAATATTCAATGAAACAAATGTCAACTACGAAAAAAAGAAGAAAAAGAAAAATAACTAACGAGAAAAACTCAGTTCACATTAATGCTACTCTGAAAAAACTCAAACCAGTCCAACTTGATAAGAGGTCTCTTAGATCCTCTCAATTCAATACTCTGATTCCGATTCACATAGGTTCAAAAATCCAACACGTGGAGGCTTCAACTATAAAATCCAATAAATGGAGGGTTCACATACAGTAAGACATGCAATTCCTTGCGTCTTGTGGTTCAACAGGAAAATAAATTCCAATGGATACAAATCCGGGTTCGACATTTCATTAGGCACGACAGCCAGTATTCAACATTCGTCAGACTTAGACAGTCTGTAATCAATCTTTCTCTAGCATACAAAAGCTAGTGTTCAGTTCTAACGTTCAGTTATCAACTTCACGCGTTCGGGTTCTTCAGGCTCGTACAAAACAGAGCCAGGGGGGTCAGATCAGATAGCATTTTTCATCCAAAAAATGCATCATCCTTCAGATGACAACGTGTAACTGTTCTACAAAAAACAGTCTACATTATGTCCACACTCAGTGAGAAAAACACTGTGAGCGCACTCACCCAACATGTTCAAAACTGCAAATGAAAGATAAAAAACCATCTCAAAACACCGCCAATAGTTAAATTCAGTATTTAATCCGAGTAATCTCAGGCCAAACCCAAATAACTCTTACACTTAGCAGTCCAAGAACCAAAAAACTTATCAATCAATTGGAAAACACATCAAATAATCACAACATCAAACCTTCTGTTGCCATTGTCAAACGCATCCCCAAGCAGTCTCAAAATGCTATGTCTTCAATATTTTACCTGCCACTAAACAGGGAACCAAAAGGTTGGCCAGCAAAATCTGGGATTTCCTCAACTTTTTATAGACCCCAGGGCAAGGTTTCCATGACTCAATCGTTGGTGCCCATTAAACCTAATGGAAGTGATTGTGCTTTTTTGTCCTGCATTTGTCAGATCGCCACCAAAACCCGCGGTCGCCGGCGGCTTGCGCCGCTGCCAGCGGGTTGGGAGAATTCCAAAAACATGGAGAAATAGCATTACCACGACTACCCCACTCCAAATTTTATTATTCTACATAATCATAGAGTAATGACGGGTCAGGCCTGATCATACAACAGTTACCGCATACTGCCATATGGATTGAATATTTGTCACATGTGAAAAAGGTCCTGTTGTTTTATCATAGCCAGGAGCTTTTTTAGTCTTCTACCGTCTATTTTAGTCAGTATTCGTTACCCTAATATTTTATGTACACTACCCCTTGATTGTACCAAATCGGGAAGGCGATACCTAAAATGGACCATAATAAACTTACACAACTTCAAGAATGTCTTGGTTCTTCTTCCTTTTTTCCTTAATCGTATGACGTGTATTAAATGTACGGTAATGATGGAAAACAGATAGATGGATAGAAATATACGCGTATTTATATTTATGTTATGAGAAGATGATTTTCTTCAGGTTCAGCAAACAGCACTGCGAAGGCAGTGGTGCCCTTGCCACAGTTATGTCGTTAAGATCTTCTGCAGGGTCCTCGTCCTAGTTCGAATAAACTGATTTATCAAGATTATGTAATTTCTCACTCTCGGCCAACTCAAAAGCTGTTGTTCCAACCGCGTTATAGTCAGTTGATGCTTCTCAACTTCAGAGGGAGGTCAAATTTTACTGAACACTATGAACAAGGTGGTCAGCGTAAAATAATTTTTATATAATACAGGCATTACGATGGTGCAGGCAACTTTTGCACGTCTTATTGCTGATTGTAATCATCGTCAATATATGACAAGGACTTTTTTCACATGATTAATCTGGTATCGAAGAAGATTTATCGCGTTTTAGACAGTATGCGTCCTTTGGCACGAATATTGGGAGTTTATGAAAAACGGTAATTCTGCGAACAAGAAATTTTAGAAAGTATTTGCGTTCGACCCAGCAAACAAGAACGTTCAGAAGACACTTGACTCACGCATGAATCAAATGTAGACAATTGTCGGAGAGAAATGGAAATCTCTCAGGGCGAAAAGCTTCCAGAAATGGTATTTTTTCCGAAAGCGACTCCGCGGCGATGTGAAGCTCAGTCAATGAAAAAAAACACAATCTCAGGTGCTGATTAGAGTGGACAGGTCAGTTATTTGCCGAGCTCAAACGGCAACAGCAATTCAAAACCCGCATCGATTTTGACATGTAGACAGTAAGGCTTGCTCTAAGAAATACGACATTTCAAGTGAATGGGGTTGGCTTAGTGATCTCAAGATTATTGTAGATACTGCTGAGAGGCACGAATGCAGTGATCGTCTGTACAACAAGCCTGAAACCATCCGTGATGGCGCACGATCTGGTGGATTTTGACGTGAATCCCAGTGCGGAAATGACCCGTGACTGGAGGCAGTCGATCGCGGTATTTAACTATCTCAATGGCCTCATTGCCAAAGGACTACAGTTTTGAGTACGATATGCGTCAAATGGGAGCAAAGTGCCGAAAACTTGTAAGCTAGAAGAGAATATAGAATGTGAGTGCAACAGCTACACAAAAACTATCTATGGCATTCGACGAATAGATTGGGAGTATCGGATTGTTGGCAATGACGAAATGGCGCGTTCCCTGAAAGAAGTCGAAATGGACAGCTGAAGTGGAAGAAAAGATTTAGAACGCGACGGCGTATGGCTATTAGGCCATGGAGGAATAAGAAGCTGCAATGAAGTCGTTGTTGGTTTGGAGAGGTTAACGGAAGTCGATGCCTTGTATTAGCCTTCTGCCATTTTTTTTCCCGCAACTCTGCAAGCAGCATTGGCGAGATAAGACAACGATGATAGACCGCTCAATAGGCTCCTTGTTGAAGGCTTCTGTTCGCCGGGATTGATACTTAAAGAAGGTGCTCCGGCAATCCTAGATGCTCAAATTTTCGAGACATTCTCAAGTGGATTGACAAATGGTCGGTCGTCACTAACATGCGTAACTTTACTGGTAATGCCAAAGATGAAGTAGTGGAATTGCTTAGGAAGGGGTTGGGCCAAATAGTAGAAGTAATCAAATTGATAAGACCTTGATATAATTGAACGAGTCACTACGCAGGCATAAAAGTATAGAAGTTAAAATGCTATACATGTGGTTGGTTGATCGGTTGAAGGAATGATGATAAGCGGGGTCACATGGATAATAGCAGCGCTGTACATAAATAGAAAAGCAAAAATATATAATATACATAAGTTATATATAGACAGATATAGACAGATATGTCAGCACGCCGAATCGATTGGCCAAAGGCATATCAGACAGGCAGCTTGATGTCGCCTTCGAACAGATCAGCTTGAGGAGACTGGCTATGAAACAAGTGCATTATTTGGACCACACTCAACAAGGTAGTAGCAGCAATTATCATTACGCAAGAATTGGTTCCATAGGTAGTGACCGTATGGACACTCAGTTTATAAGTGAACCATATAATAAAAGTGCCAATGCCGGTAGCGGCCAAAGCAACGAGTGATATATGAGTGAGAGCATGAATATAATTGACATATTTGAAAGAGTTCTTCATAGTTCAAGAAAAAGGAAAATCAGATTATGCCGTATCTAGGATATGCAATTGGAAGTATCAGAGAGACCAGATTCATTTGAGGTAGCCAATTATATATAAATTCATGGTCATTCTATTTTATACCATTGCATGCATGTCATAGTCTAGCCACGCAAAATATTAGAGTAAGCCATTTTTATACGAACCGGTCGGGGATTCGTTTGTTTGGTTTAAAGCCATTCTTATTTCGTATTTGTTCCTCCGTAGACGTCAAAAATTCAGTTGATCAATTTTGATCTGTTATTTTTTCCTCAATTTTGTATCCTTCAACATTGTCGTTATCACATTCTTTCATAAAAATAAGGAGCTATGCTATCCGGCCTTTTTTTTGGTGAATGCAGTGCACATTTCTTTTTGTGGTTGGATCTGGGACAGCTCACTGAGGAACATGCAGCGCACCCCGATAACCGCAGGTGGGGTAAAACAGGCGGAATCCCGCGTATTTTGGATCATTCGCGCGCGGAATTTCGGGATATAAGTACAATACTCCAAAGTCGCACAGAAAGCACTTTTACACTCAAAACTAGCTTTCTTTTTTTACAAGAAAGGGTCTAGACGTGTCTAATGATACTTTGGCGGCATGGGAGCCGAGATGGAGGATTAGATTGTCAGATCGCACTTCGCTGCTCTTTAACCTGGAATTTAGAACCCATTTCCAGCCCTTTATACCGTTTCTGAACCAATTCATCTATCGAATTTTGTGTACCAAATACTGTGTGCCTCCGCAAAAAAAAAAAAAAAAAAAAAAAAAAAGGCAGACAATCCATTTATTTACTAAATATATCCATATGCCATGCCTGCAGAGGCAACGCATATAACTCTTTATTTCATCATCTAATATAAAGTGAACCATGCCAGTTGCTCAGTGATTTGGCGAAGACAACTAGCATTGTGAGTGCTGGTATTAAAAGAATAAGAAAATAATAGTTTATTATTCCAACTCTTTATTGATCTTTAATTCTAACAGTAGCATTTTCACTGCTCTCTGTATCAACCGGTATGCTACCCCTTCCTCTTCCCAGTTTATCGCACCACATCTCTGCTTTTTCAAGCGTCTCATCGACAATACATATTATTTGCTCCAACATGTATAAACTTTCTCTGGCAAGTGACAAAATTCGACTTCCAATTTCTGCCTCGCTGTGAATACATGCTGTTGCTGTTGCAGACGCTGTCGGCTGTAAAGAAGCACCAGAGAATTCAGGAAGAGGGGCAGGAGGAGAAGAGCATCGAGAACTGAAAGCAGGAGACTGGGCTCCGCTGCTATGGGACGTTGTACTCCTCGTAGCCGAACAAGGTACCAGGTGGTCACCATCGTCAATATATTCTAATGATCGCGGTGTAGATACACCTGAAGCTGGCCCTGAGGCTGCAGGAGTATTTGAAAGTGATAACGCCCATTTCGCTGGCAAGCTAAGGATATAGTTTCGCACATGAGTTCGCGCAGGCTCTGGTAATGAGTTCCCCGCAAATTTCGAGACCACCAAAACCACTTTACGAATCGTTGACACTATATCTCCTTTGATAATTCCAATTGATGGTGGTAACTTATCTGGTGGGACATGATTAGCTGAAATCTTTTGCGCCAGTTGTTTACTGGTTTCTTCATCAATTAGTTCTTGTAGTGTGGCTAATCGATTAGCTATATGGGTATTAGCCAGCTTTAAGAACCGTAAACAGTATCTCAGTCGTTGGCGCGATTCTACAGAGAGTGAAGCTAGTGAAGTAGCAGTAGTCAGTACCCTTCTCCATCTTGGCCGCTTCTTCGGAGGATATGAAGAAGAGGACGATGATGGAGTGCCTGGCAATGTTGATGGCGACCGTCGCATCTCTTGCTTGCTGTTTTCTGCTATTCGCTGGCTTTCATAACTTCGAGTCCTCCGTTTAGTCACTCTGGGAATGATCACCGCTTCAATCTTTTCTGCGGAGTACTTAAAAGTCGAAGAATATGATTTCGAGGAATTATAAACTTTGACGGCTGAAGAGACAATTGGATGTGATGATACCTTATTTAGAAATGTATTGTCGGAATTCATACTACTGCTTGTCGCTGATACTACTGTCCTCGCTCCACCTGCGGCCCCACCGTTACCGCCAGACCTTAAGGCCTCAAGAGCCTGGGCTGCAATAATATCCTGTGAATCCATTACTTTTTTTTTCTTTTTTTCTTGAGCAAGCGAAGTTGAAGTCACTGCTAAATGCGAAGAAATATAAGAAAGACCCGCCTACTGCTTTGCCAAAAAAAAAGACGTTGAAGCCCTTCCCCGCTTAATAGTTAAATATAATTTATTTTCTTCTCAAACCACCCACAACAAATGCAAAATCTGTTTTCAGCCTCGCGTGCATGTGAAAATCATGACTAAGCTTGACATGAGTTTAAATACGGTTCGACTGCAACCATTGAGAAGCACGCCCTAAAAATGGAAGAGGTGTACCGGCTATTTGTATTTATTCACTTTTGAGCCTCTTTTTTTTTCTCTTGTCAGGTCTATTTTCTCTCGCGTTCGTTTGTTTTCTATCTTCCTTTTTTTTTTTTCTCTTTTCTTTTTGCTTTTCCCATCAATTCACATGCTGCTTCCATATCGGGTTAGTTCTAACGTCGATCCCTTTTATTCCGCATGTCCTTCTTTTTCAGATGCATTGTCCACAGGAATTGTTGGCATTCATAATTGTAGTTAATTCAAATAAAAATGTCGTGGGAGCAGCAAATAAGCAATATCCCCTTTCCCTGCCGACGCATATGTCTGCTGACAACTTCATACAATCTATGGCCCCTGGGCGCCGTGTTGTCCCGACTTCTGGTCAATTGCGTCAGGCCAAAACGTCCACTTCCGCTTCGCCATCTTCTTTTTTCCCTTCCCCGTCCTCGTCTTCGTCTTCCTCCTCTTTCCGCTCATTGAGCTTCCTCTTTATATCATTTAAACTCATACTAATATTTATTATCACGTTATGTCCTTCTCCATATGACACTTCGACTCTACTATTATATCCTGAGCTCCCTTCCGCTTCGACTTCCTTGTTCTCTTTATGGACTATAATTGGCACAACTGTTCGAAAACTTTCAGTCTGGGATACCGTGTATTTCGTAACTTTAGCCGAACGTGGCTACCCGTTGTATGAGCATGAATGGGCTTTTGGAAGGTTCTGGTGGTATCTCATTCGTTTGCTAACTCCCAATTGGCTAATTGATATCAGCCCTTTAGATCCAATTTACATCTACTCTTTGACTTCTATATGCATTGCTAACACTTGTCATTTATTGGCAGTATTCGTACTGTATCATCTGTCAAGACTAGTGTTCTTTCCCGGCCACCGTAGATCTACGAACTTTCCCTATATAGCTGCTGCGACATACATCGTGTCACCTGCTGGGATCTTTCTAGTTGCCGGCTATGGAGAGTCGCTCTTTGCCTTGTTGACTTTCGTGGGATTGTACCTCAAGCATAATGGCTACTATGTGCTGTCTGGTCTGTTCTTCGCCTTGTCCATGGGAATACGCGGTAATGGCTTGCTTTCTGGGCTCTATTTTGTATGGGATCTTATTCTCGTTATCATTCCTTTTGTTTCTACGCGTTTCCAATCTTCGCGTCGCTGCCGGCCGCGCCATCTACGACATGCAACAAAATACACTATTTTATCTATAATCCTCGGTGGTTCTTTGATTGGTCTGACATTTATCTACCTCCAGTGGATCGGATATCGAGAATTTTGTTTTCATGATGCTTCTTTGTCGCGTCCCTGGTGCTCGTCCATTCTGCCAATGATATATGGGTTTGTTCAAGAACACTATTGGAATGTGGGATTCCTCCGATATTGGACCCCAAATAATATCGCCAATTTCGGATTTGGTACCCCGACCTTGCTGCTATTAGCACTTTCTGCTTACAAATTCTACCACGCCGATGGACTAGAATTCTTCGACTACCTGATAGTCCAGGTCGCGTTATTTTTTGGCGCCTTACTGTTTTGGCATGTCCAGATTGTTACAAGAATTGCCACGTGTTTGCCTTTAATGTATTGGTACATAGCTGATCTAGCAACCAGCGTTCATGTTCGCCACGTTTCCCGCGCGAAGCGTATAATCACATTCTTCATCCTATGGGCTTGCATACAAGCTGCATTGTACGGATCCTATTTACCTCCAGCTTAGAACTAATTATAGAATTTTTGAAGAAAATAAAATAAAGCATCAGATAAATACATTTTTATTAACCATCCAAACCAATTCATTAAATAAATTATAGCAAATAAATTCGTTTAACCACCGAAACCGTAAAGGGTTCTGCCTTGTCTCTTGAGTGCATATACAACATCCAATGAAGTAACAGTCTTTCTCTTTGCGTGTTCAGTATATGTCACAGCATCACGAATAACAGATTCCAAGAATGACTTAAGTACAGCTCTGGTCTCTTCATAAATAAGGGCGGAAATACGCTTAACACCTCCTCTTCTGGCTAAACGTCTGATGGCAGGCTTAGTGATACCTTGAATGTTGTCTCTCAAAATCTTTCTGTGACGCTTAGCACCACCTTTTCCCAATCCTTTTCCGCCTTTTCCTCGTCCAGACATTTTTTATTTTTCTTTGTTGTTGTAATAGAAGTTAGAAGTTTTTGATACTGAATTCACCGGGTTCTAACCCTTTATTATATAGAAATCCATATCACTTCCCATCACGTTCCCTAACCTTGATCATTGTGATTGCCATCAAGCCAGATCACCGGGTAACCTTTGTTCTGATGTGATCGCATGGGTTAGGTGTTGTGATTTCAATTCGCCTTATTTATTATATATAGACTCCTTCTCATCCTCTATTTTATTATCAATCGATTCTTTTTAACAACTAACAACAATGGCTAGAACTAAGTCTACTGTCGCAAGAAAGTCAACCGCCGGTAAAGCCCCTAGAAAGCAAATTTCTGCTAAGGCTGCTAGAAAGTCAGCTGCCGCTACCGCTGCTGGTGGTGTCAAGAAGCCCCACAGATATAAGCCTGGTACTGTCGCTCTTCGTGAAATTAGAAGATACCAAAAGTCCACAGAACTTCTTATCAGAAAGCTTCCCTTCCAAAGATTGGTCCGTGAAATTGCTCAAGATTTCAAGACTGATCTTCGTTTCCAATCTTCTGCTATCGGTGCTTTGCAGGAGTCTGTTGAAGCTTATCTTGTATCTCTCTTTGAAGACACCAACTTGTGTGCCATCCACGCTAAACGTGTCACCATTCAGAAGAAGGATATCCAACTTGCCCGTCGTCTCCGTGGTGAGCGTATCTGATTTATTTATTATAATGTCTTCTGAAAACTGATTTAATGGGAAAATTTGTGGTTTTATTTGATTATGAAATACACTGGGTTTGTAATTTGTTTTTTTTTTTTTTTTTTTTGGTCTATTCTAAGCCATTTTTTGATATTTTGGTTTCTTACTTTATGGTGGGAGCAATCTTGGTTTTGAAGATTTTCCCAACTTTTTTTATCCAATAAGAGTTCGAATTGAATTTGCCACCTTGTACCCAGGGATTTCCTTAACAAGAACTGTTCGTCGGCTATGGTCTAGTGAGCTCAAAGGCGGACTTGCCCCGGCGGGCCTTTGTGTAATGTATGTTCAGGGGCCCCTAAGGGGCCAGGCAATCACCCGTGCCGAGCCATGGGACAATTAGTGTGTATATTGCGGTATTTTTTGGTCATTGATTTCCTTTACGGTTTGGCGTCGCTTGTCCAAGAATAAAAAAAAAAGCAATGAATGTTTTTATTTTCAGTTGGGTCCAGTTTGATGGAACCGAGACAATTGTCACGCCCGGAATAAGATTTTGACCGGGTGCGAGTTTATATGCGAAAACAGGAAATGACATATAAGCAGCGTGTTTTTTGAGCTAAAAAGGAAGTTAATGTGAATGAAATCGCAATGAGTCATCGCTATTTTGCTTTTTCACGTCTCTTCAACTTCTTTGCATGTTCAATTTGTTTTCTGGAAAATAAATTGATATAGTGTTTTTCGCCCTTGTTGATCCTTCCGGCGCCCCCCACCCCCTGTAGTCTGCCCTCCCTTTTGAAACTTATGATATAGGCGTGTAGATTCGCGTCAATTATTGTCCAACACCTTTTCCTTTTCGAATTCAAATATAAATGTCAGACATAGATCACTTAGCATCGGTGCTTCAACATGTCCAAGCTTTTGACCCTGAAATACGGCACGCCGCAGAATCCACTTTACAAAATGCCATCCAAACTGACGTCAACCATCTCGTCATTTCCTTAGTACAACTTGCTGGCGCGACCCAATTCGAAACCTCTACAAGACAAGCTGCATTACTTGTTCTAAAATCTGTCATCTTACAATGCTGGAGTATTGGTTTCACTCAGTTTAAGGGTCCGGTCATTTCTCCTTCCGCCAAGAATGATATTCGGTCTGCGTTGATGCAATTAATGACCACCTCAAATGACGAATCTAAAATTCAATCTGCAACTGGACTGCTGATATCGAAAATCGCTTCAGTCGATTTCCCAGATGAATGGCCGACATTATTTGATCCACTGATGACAATTATTACTTCCCCACAAAATTTATCCCAGTTGAACAATGCGTTGTTAATTCTACGGGAAATCGTGAATGACGCGTTAAGCGAAGTGGAATTTTTCAAAGTGGGCCCCAAGCTGGTAGCATCTTTGTTTGGAATTGTAGCTAGTAATAATGAGAATGCATCTACTGCTACTACTACCGAGAATGCTGATATGTATTGGAAGTTAAAGTCTCATGCTATCCAATGCTTCCATGGGTGTTTAGAGTTTTTTCTAATGGCCGAGCGAACAACCTCAGAGAACCTTCACCCGTTTGCCAAAAGTACCATTGAACAATGGATGTCAGTGTTTCCAAGTATCATAACTGCTGAACGTGAAGCTAGTTATTCTTCTTCTGATGCGATTGATTGTGTTTTGGAAATTATAACCTGTGTCCAAGAACTTATGATCCAGTTCCCTGACGTGGTCAAATTCCATTTAGCACCGCTAATTGAACAAGCATGGTTAGATATCAAGGCTAAAACGCCGTTATATTTACAAGATTTTGTATACGCTGACAACGATGGCGACGGTGCTTCCGAATCTAATGTCTGTGACCTGATCTGTAGCGAATTAGGGTTCATGTTCAAGTGCTTCTTTTCTGACGAGTATAGTTCCCAAAAATTATTCGACTCTCAGGTCTTGGCTGAATCATTCGTCAACGACATCGTTCAAACTTGTATTTATCTCGCTCAACTGACTGATGATATAGAATGGGATCAGGACATAAACGAGTTTGTTACTGAGGAATTAGATATGTCCTTAAAGAAACGTGTTCGTTTTGAGGCGATTGGACTCATTGCTGCTTTGGAATCCAATCCTAACTTATTGGAAATTATCTGGCAACATATGCATAACGTAATGTTAGCATCAGATTCTACTGCTAAGTTGCGTGAATCGGCATTAAATTTATTTGGATCTGTTGTCGATCAAATTGACCTAACTGACCAAAAAATATCTGGTGATGTAATAGTTGGTGCTCGTGATCTGATCGCAGCATCCCAAGTTCAGCCATCGAATGTGCTGATTCAAAGTAGAGCAAATATTGTTGCTGGAATAATTGTGGCTTCTAAACTTGGTGATAGATTAGACGAGGCATCTCTTGGCCAGTATTTGCGAAACACTATGAACGCAAGCCTTCATAATAAAATGGACGGCAGTGTCGCAGGCACATCTGGCGGTGAAACTAACCCTGTCTTACTAATTTCATGTATTATTGCCTTTAAAAAATATATGGACCGTCTGGCTGACAAGCTCAGGCCTCATCAAGACGAGCTCTTCAATATCTGCTCCTCTTTAGTGCAAATAGCTGAAGACGATACTCCTTCAATATTAGTGGAATTTGTGGAAATGATCGCGCAATTGGATTACGCCCATGCACTTCGAGACAACTGTTCAAATGTGGTAGCCCTTTTATTTGCCTTGGCATCAAAAGACACTGCAAATATTGATTTGGCTATTCAAACTGTCGACACTTTTAATCTTTTGGTGGAACAATCTGTGGAGTTGGACTGTTACGCTAATATCTGTGCTGCATCTCTAGATCCTTTGTTATCAACAATGAAGAACTCGCTAACAATATCAGAAACTCCAGAATACTCAGCGGACTTGGTTCTTTCGTTAGATCTCGTTACCAAATTAGTATCAGAAGGACCGAGGCCGAGCCCGCCAAAAATTGTTGATTTGCTATTTGACAGTCTTTCCAAGATAGTTTTGCAAAGCAACGATACTGAGCTTATTCAAACCGCGTCTGGAGCCTTTAACGCACTAGTCGACCATGCTGCTGAACAATTGAAAACTCGATTGGACGTTTTGTTATCTGTTATTTCTAAACTGTTGGATCCTCGCTGGTCAGAATCTGCGGTTATTGGTGCGGGAAAGTTGGTCTCGACTGTAATTAAGTCTTATGGTTTATCGCTAGGAGAGTATCTTCCACGATTAGTGAAGGCGACAGTCGAGCGTTTACAACAAGCTGAATATTTGCTCTTAATTGATAATCTTTTGTCAGTCTTCTGTAACCTGGTCTTGGAGTCCGCTGAACAGACTGTCGAACTCCTGGCCTCTGTCGACGGTCTTCAGGTAGTCCTTACGAAATGGATGTCGACTTTTGAGTCACTGCATGGCTATGAGAACATTCAAAGAAACGTATTGGCTCTTCAAAAAATTTATATGTTGAATGATCCGAGAATTTGGGCTATCCAAGTAGACGGGGAGCCTCAAGCGCCTCAAGGGATGATTATTACTCGATCCAAAAAAAAGAACTTGACTTATCAACAGATCAGCGTACCTGAAAAAATTGTAAAATTGATGGTTAAGGAATTGACCACTACTAACACTAACAACAAGACTAATAACAATAATGAGGAGACTGAAAATGAAGATGATGAATGGGAAGATGTAATCGATAGACTGGAAGATCAACATGAATGTGACGTCAGTACCTACAACGAAATTGTCAATTGGTTTAAGATTCTATCGCAGCATAATACTGGGGGAAACTTTGCTGCAATTTATGAGAACCTTACAGTCCAAGAAAAAGAGATTTTAAGGTCTGCTGCTCAAGGAAGTTAGTTTTTATAGACTTATTATAAATCATTATTTCTGCATAATTTTTGTTGTTTATGTATGATAAGTAAGCACTCTATAATGGTTAATATCGTCAAATCATTTGAAAATATTACAGGATCATTGCCAAAGATATCAATAGGATTTCTGAATCCCGACTTCGACAAAATGAAGATTGAAGTAACAATTGCTTTAATTCGAAAAAAAAAAAAAAAAAAAAAGAAAAGAGAAAAACTAGCGGAACACATGTATAGCTTGTCAATTAAAGTGATAAAAAAATGATTCGACCCAGGATCGAACTGGGGACGTTCTGCGTGTTAAGCAGATGCCATAACCAACTAGACCATCGAACCAATTTGTTGAATTTCGAAGATTTCAGACCTTCAAAAAACAATATACAAAAACCCTAACCCTAATCTATAAAAAAAACTAATCTTATATTCAATTCCTAACCCTATATTTAATGCCTAACCCTATATTTAATTTCTAACCCTACATTTAATTCCTCACTCGACAGTAAGGACCGATTGGCTTACTGTCTTCCTGGTCAATTAAATTCATTTTTCATTTCTTTTCAACAAACAAGCGTCTTTTATCCCCCTTTCTCTCGCTGTCGGTATGCCTGACCCCCCTGGTCAGCCCAGGGCGGCCGATGGTGGTTCGAGTGAATCACCACCGGATCCGCTCACCTCTTCAGCACCAGCCGAGCCTGGTGAGCTTACCTACGCGAAAGCTGCAGTAAATGCTGCAAATACCGCGCCTGTTCGTACTCTGCCTCCGCCCCGCGAACATCGCCCGCATTTCCGTGTCGTTGACAGGGACCATGTGGCCATCCTTATTCCTCCTGCTGACGTGTCCTTGAAGAATGCGCCGCAGCAAGAACTATCTCGCCTCTTAGATCTAGTCTTGGACTTGATCTGGGATCAGCTCCCAGAAGAATTCAATGCTGATTTCGATTTATCTTGGGATGATTTTGGGCGGATTAAGCTCATGTCCTCCACTCCCGACATTATCACTACGATTCGTAACCACGCGTCCTTTGCCCTTTGGAACGATCCTAACAAGATCGCCGTGGTTGACGACACCCCTTATGAGGTGTACTCTTCACGCATTATTCGCTCTTATCTGCTCAGCGGCATTCCAGGCACCTTTTCCATGGTGCCCACGCAGCATATCAAGGACAGCTTTGCCGATCTTGGCAAAGTTGTACACGTTCGCCCTCATCTTGTTCCCAAAATCAGGCAGGGCACTGATCAGCAACAAATTCGGATGCCTTGTTCCCAATCCTATATTGTTTACGTTGCCCTTCACGATAAGAATGCTCCTTTTACTGGAACCAAGCTCGAGAAGTTCGGGAAGGTTCAACCGCTTACTTTCATCGGGGACCGATATTGCTATTACTGCCGCGAAACTGGACATATCCGTGCTGAATGCTCAAAGGCTCCCGAGTGTTCAAGCTGTGGTTCCCGATCTCATTACTTCAAGAATTGTCATAAGTACCACTCGCCTCGGGACGATTTGATTCCCATTCGCAAGAAGCATATTTTAACTTCTCGAACCAAATTGGTCCCGGCCTGTGATCCGACCCAATCAACTTCTTCTACGTCTTCTATTCAGGAATAAGATCAGTCTCCCCTGGTTGATTCTCCTGTCCCAGCTTCCACAAATTCCAGTGTTTCTACTTCCATCAATTCCAAAGATTCCGCAATTCCGGTTAGTTCCGTTGATTCTTTGACTTCCTCCGATAGCCTTCCGATGAGGTATTTTCCCACCCATCAGAAGAATCCCAAACGGAGACTGATACACCCTCTTCCTAGCAGTTACCTGAGGAAACACCTATGAATGCCTCGCTCTATGTCGATCAGCCGGTTGGCGAGCATCTAGTGCCAGCAAGGTCCGATTAAGACGGGGACCAAGGGGCCGCCGCAGGCCTCATCTCAGTTACCTACGGAGCCCAAGTCTGTGGTTAAGCCCAGGGACCCAGCTAAATCTTCCACTTCCAACAATGAAATCATCCCCGACGCTGACTGCGAAGAGAATGATCCCGAATGGCTCCCGTCTGCTGAGGGTTCAGCAGACGGGGACATGTCCTCTTCCTCGGGCTCCGATGCAGAATCGGAGTCTAACATGGATACTTCCCTTTGAAAAAAGGGACGGATCCAGGCTTATCTTTCTCAATCATCAACCTCCGTACTATGTACAGGGGTACTGATTTGGCTTCTGTTCTTACCAATCTTTCTTCTGATCTTATTTTTGTCACCGAAATACACCCAACACTCATTAGCAAAATTTGCCGAATCTGGCAGGGCCTTCAAGGTCTTGCGCTTATTCCGAAAGGCTGCAATGCAGGCTTTCTCAGAACGTCATCTTCTCGACTATTGTCTGCTACCTCTCAGCTTACTCGTCCACTTTCTACGGACCGTGTTGCCGTACTAGTGATTACTTTCGATCATCTTACTGTCGGAGCTATCTCAATCTATGCACCCACTACTCGCACATATATGAAGGAGAAATCCTCCCAAAACCTACTTTTCTTTGAAACTTTATCCCCAATCATCCAGAAGCTTGCGGATTCGCATCCCACGATTTTGGTTCTGGTAGGTGGGGATTGGAACTGTGTTCTTGATCCTTGCGTGGATCAAGTCGACCATAGATCGCGTGACCCTCCTATAGCCCGACAACAACTCAAAACGCTACTTTGCGACGCGCAGCTCACGGACATTTATCGATACATGCATCTCCCGGATCGATTCGTGGTTGCTGCTTTTGCATCGTCGCTCAACCAATGGTACCCGCACTCGACCATGTCTACACTTACCTGCAAAGTTTCATGCGGGCAAGCCGTTTTCGGCTCAATGTACGCAAAACGAAGGTTATCCCACTCAACCGTCCGGCGGACTCTTCTGACTTAGAATCAAGCCCTTGGCGGGCTGCGCCTCTGGTGGATATCTCCCAGGAGACCTTCACTTATCTTGGTATCCAGATCGGACTTACATATGAAGCAGCACCCCAGCTTATTTGGACTGGAATGCTAAAGGCCATCGATCTACGACTTCGACGACTCCTGCTTTATGACCTGCCTCTGACATCTCAGATGTGGATTATCAATACTTACGTTTACTCCAAGTTGGCGTATGCCGATCAGTATGTGACGGCTAATTCTTGGTTCCTTGATAATATCCGTGAACTCGTATACGCTGCCCTCAGGCTGGGCCGCAAGAAACTGCCTGTAACCAAAGATTGCTTACATACTCCACTGGACCAAGGAGGATTCGGTCTCTGGAATCCGTACGAAAAAGTCCGTGGCACCCGCGCGCGACGAATTTATCTACTTCTCACTCGCCAATCTTTCACGAGAAATTACATTATGTCCAAAGCCCAAGAGAGTTTTTCGACGGCGGACGGCAGGACTCGACATGCCGAGGTGATTTTTCACCCTGACTATTACCATTGGTACCGCGATCGTATTGGACTGCCGTACCTCAGTCCATCCTGGGCTGCTTGGTACACGATGAGTCAAATAATTTTCTCCGACCCTTTTACACGGAGTCAGTGCTACATGCCGGATCCCGCAGTCCATATTCGCGGCCGATACTCCCCACAGGGTATCGACGAGCCGCTACAACACAAACATTTCGACTCCACATAGTTGCGTGAGTACACGCGCCGACATATCTGTCCTGACCATCTGCCGGAGTCGCTCCGTCGCGTGGAATGGAGTCAACTACGTCTTCGCCGTCTGGACCCGGAGGCTGCCCAGACATTTCACCTCCTACTTCTCCATCGGGTCCTATCCATGGGCCGATGGACTGATTCTTGGCTACAACAGGCTTCTTTCTTACAATTCCGGGGCACAGAGTGTCCCCTTTGTAGGAAGGTCCTCGAAACGTCCGCCCATGTGTATTTTCAATGCCCTGTCACCCGGGCATTGAGTGTTCACGCAGTACCTAAGCTTGCAGGGTACTCATGGGAAGGTCTCTTAGAGTTGCTCGATTCGCCCGAAACAGGGCTACCGTTGTATCGTTTCCTGAATGCCATTCGTCAAATTGTTCACGGTTATCGCTTCACTGTCCCCTTGAACGATCCAGGGCCGGAGACTCGGTCTGGATTTTCCAAGATGCTTCAGTACGTGCGACTCAAGACGACGTCGTCGCACTACGGTAGTTTTGGGACGTTCTGGCTTACCAGCCGGAGCATAGATGGCAGGGCTCCCTGTCATCAATAGTGTCGCGATTAACTATCTTTATTCTTTCATCTATTTACCACACTCCCCAATCATACCAAGAGATATATTTTTATGGAGGGAGCAATCTAGTGGTTTTTTAAGCTTCGGCTTTTTCCACTATCCTAGTCTCGCGGGTGTCGCCTAGGTTCATTAACACGGCAGTTGTGGAATTACTTAGTGTATTCAAATATGTGTGTTACAATTAAAAAAAAAAAAGATCCTTTTCCATGAAAAATCCATAAATTTGAGTCAACGGCCCACGTAAATTAAAAAGGTCATATTGAAAGGCATAGTGCGTAATTTTGATATTTAAAGTCTCTTCTTTCTGATGATGCATCCGACGCAAGCGAATCTCGACTATTTCGACGTCTTGAGGCCATTTCATTGTGACGTTGCATTTTATATTATTTATATTTATGCTTGAAACCTGTAAATATTTGTTGGCCTATATAATAAGCGTTTATTGGAGGATCAGAATAATAACTGAACTAATAGTTCTATCAAATCAAATTATGATCTTTTAGTTGCGTACTTCAGCCCTTTATGGTGGCAACCATTTCTGATATTCTGGATATATCCTCATAGCAATTCGTTGCAGGAGCACGAAAGTCTGTCTTTCCTCTGAAATGGTTAGGCTCGTGCTCCCTGGTTGTCGCGATAGGTTTCTCGCAACGATTGAGTAATTTTACGTAGTGTTCAATACTTCACATTATAATTAATGTGATAGTACCATTGGATAAGTGGCAACCTTAATAAGTCATCCGGCAGCGAATGTGTGGTCGCCAAAGTGAGTTTTTTTGTAGGCATGACCTCGCTCGATATTTTTGATTGTGGCTTAATTTGCTTATTTTATCTTGCCGCTCAAAACAATTTTTGTAAATTCAGGCTTGATGTTTCCCATTTTCTGGTGCCAAGCTCAGGTCACATAGTTTGAGATTCGATAAATGTCCTTGGCTTTTGAACTAAGCGGTGATGCTTCTAGCCTCTGCTATTGGCAAGCAGACAAAGCGGGGCGAGCTGGCATTACAATCAGGCACAGTGTCTGTAATACAGCATTTCTTCAAATTTAGTGCTGGGTCAGTGGGTGGTTTGCCAGTTGGTCACCCTCCCGCTCAAGGTGCTTTTAAGACACCTAAATTATCAACAGATTCAACAGATAATTCATCGATCATCATATGCCTTGGCCCCCTAAGGCAGTCGCATTAGAATCAATTCCAAAGAAGGTCCTCCCGGAGTTGTTTTTTCTGCTTTCCGCAAATTAGGTGACCTTTTTTTCTTTCTGCTGTCGTGCAAGTGTTCGTCATCTTTGCTTAGTGAACGAAAGATGATTACACCATCGTGAAAAAAACAAAACATTGAGGAATATCCATATTTGTTACCCACTCAAGACGAATAATGAATGGTTGATTCCAGCCCGTTCTGCCAAAAGTCCAAACAATCGAATTCAATTGCTGATATCTTACCGCATTCATCAAATCGGTTCTTTGTGCTATTTTTAAAGGTCACATCAGTTACATCCTGAAAAATGTCACAAGTCCAAAGGAAAAACCGACCTCGACCTACAGTCGAAAGGTCTCGTCGTCCCACTTTTACATGTGCCGCTATTCCCAGATTCCAAGGGCCTGGTAACGACAACATGATCGCCAGGCTTTTCGCCGTGCCCACTTTTGTGTCTAGTAATTCGGTATTCAGATAATCGGCTCCTATCGTTTCTCCGGACTCGAATTGTGGATGTTGATCGAGAGAACTGTATGTTCGTCATAGCCGAGGAATTGCGCAACGGAAATGGCAAATCAGCGTCATGGAATGACCTATGGTATGAGACGCGAGGGATTTCATACAATCTTGGTTCCGTTAATTCAGAATATGAAGATTTCAGGTTAACAGACCCTGTCGAGTATGTTCAGTTTTGTATGCGATTAGCTGTCCTTGTTCAAAAGGCAAATTTTAACCACAGTCAATTCATTGTAGATTCCCAACAAAATCGATCTTGTTCGATGCCCTGCAGTTCACAGTGTTGCACTTAGCAATACTGGGGGAGCCGAGAAGAGCGCGACACCAGTGGCCGTTATCCGTGCTTGTTTCGGAGATGTGGACGTGGCTGCCGGTTGCGATATTGACTGTGATAAAGCGGCAAATTCTCGTCGCAATACGTATTGTGCTTAGCACAAATCTTGCTTCCGGAACACTGCTGATTGTCGACTAGAAAACAGTTGACAAAATCTATAATGTATTATCATTTTGCTACAATAATGATGATAATGACGGAAATAACCGTTTATGAGACCGACTTACGGTATATAGATCAAGAGATGCTACGACCATGGGATTTTCTGCTCTCCTTTCCACTGAGCTGTCTTGCAAATTCTATGGTAGTCGAGAAGGCAAGTTCGGGCTCCGCAAAGGTCCGCAACAACGTCGAGCGACACTGCATGGATTCACTCTATATCAACTACAATAGGTATGGACCACAAACATTAGAAGTCACCAATCAACATCATTGTTAATAGTGATTTACATATCCTAATTAGGTCTACTAAAAATTTATGACTAGCACTACTTAGACAGCTGTCTTCGAAAACTCTTCTCTCATTGATGGAACAAAGATGGAATAGCCTAATTATACGAAATCGTCGACGTTCCATAGCTGTGTGTGTGTCTGTTTGATATTAACATAAATTTTATTGGTGCCGCGGCAGCTAGAGAATCCACAATGGTTTCTGTTTGTCTTCAGTTCAAATGGCCCGCTTGTGTGACACGATGGCTCATCCTGTCAGGTCAAACCAATCATAGTAGCGACTGCAAGATTTGAAAATGCACTCCGGAGACTGTTATGCATATTGTTCCCCGTAACTCGTTTGAATAGTCTATCCATCTAGTTGTGATTTACGTGCGCCTGCTTGCCTGCATAAAACATTTTTTGAAAGCAATGAATTCCGCAGCACATGCATTTTGAGTCATACCTTGAGAGTGTTGTAAAATACACGTTGCATATATCGTGCCAGATTCAGAACATATTACTGCAGATTTTGTCAATTTTGAAAGTAGACGAGACTTGGGTTGTGATGACATTGGGAAGACAAAGTTAGTGGCTGAACAGGATCTCCGGAATTAAAATGTAGATGGGCGAGGGCTATACGGAGATAATCCGAACAAAAAAAAAAAAGAACGAAAAACGAAAAAGCCAATTCACGGGATTAGTTCTATAAATTACAAATACATTTATTCTCTATCGATCACTGCTCATTTTGTTTCTCTTTTAACTTTGATTCAGCTTCCTTTGTCGCCGCTTCAGCTTCCATTTCTTTCATTTTTTTAAGGTCATCATCACTTGGCTCATATATATGCCAAACCGTATAATGGACCAACCCACCAACTGAAAATCCCATCTTTCTTGACATTAGTCCAAATCCTTCAGTCTCCGCGTGGTTCATAAACGCGAAACCAGGGAAGTTTGCACCATGACGGAACACTTTAGCCTTGGCAAGAATTGAGACACCTCCGATTCCGTCTAAGTCAATCAGCACGTTTGGATCTCCATCAGGTTCTCTAAAATAGGCTAAATGCGGTCTCCAAGTTGGATATTCCTGGTAACCTTCGACAATCACTTCATCTTCGTCTAAAGTAGCAGCTAGTTCTCTTGCAGCATCGCTTTCTTGCCAGGAATTTAAATCGTACGGTTGTTCTTTATCCAACCAATCGGGCAATGGTCTCCAAACATTTGGAACTATTACGTCTCGATTATGTTTCATCAAATCTTCAATAATAGTCGGTGGTGAAGTTTCAATATCGGCATCTCTCCAATAAACCCAAGAATGATAGGGCTTCAAAACAGAATATAATTGCCAATTTCTTGCTCTGCCCATTAGTTTCCTCCGAATTCCTTGAATCTTGACTCCATGTCTGTCGTCAAAGCCTTGACCGGTAATTGCGCCAAAATCTTTTTCAAGGATTGAAACCTTTATGAATGAAGACGCAGGGTTTTCCTTTGATTCAAGTTCTAATAAGTTAATATGAGTATTTAGATCTTTCAATGTCGAATCATCTGAATCACTTACTAAAAATGCAAGTTCAATCTTGTTGTGAGGGTAAGTTAAATTTCTTAAATGACTGAACATCATTGGTATAACTGGGGCGGCATTTCGCAGTGGTATGCACATTAATACTATACCCTTATCTTCGAAGTCTCTGTTGTTATTTGCGTCGTATTCTGACAGATCATAGTATTCAACTAACGTGGATGGTGACGACGACGACGGTGACGATAGGCGTGTTGGAGAGAAAGTTGAGGAAGAACTTGAAAAATATAAACAGCTTACAATGAAAATTCCAAGGATTATTAATAACTTTTTAATATGAGACGAAGACGATGAATGTCCCGATAGCCTTGATTGTTGCCGTAACCATCTTTTAAGACTCAAACCGAATTGGTGATTCTGTCGAGGTCTAAATGTATGTTTCTCATAAGTAGGCAACTGATGAATGTTGTCATTATTACTACCTCGAGATTTTGTTGGCAAAAGGCCCATTTCCGGGAAATTTAGTATATATAGATAGACGAAAGTCGTTAGATGACAACAAGCCTTTGCTGAACTGGTGGACTTTTTAAGGTTGGCAACTTGCTGCAACGACAAAGGCGTGTTCACAAACGTCGACGAAGAATAATTAATAGAAGCCTCCCAAAAAAAGGAAGAAGAAAACAACAAAGGAGAAATAGAGAACACCTCTGAAAAAAAAAAAAAAAAAAAAAAAAAAAAATAAAATAAAAAAATGCCTAGACAAAAAAGAAAAAAAAAGAAAATTTCTGTAAAATTTAGATTGTTCTTTCTCTGTCCTTTTGTGTGCCCTTTCGTATTTTTCTCTTCTTCTTTTTCCTTCCTTTTTTCTTTTTTCTCTCTTATCCTGCCTCTCGTGTTTCTCCGACAATGCCGTTAAGTTACCCCTGCGGCAGGGCACGTGACGAGAGCAAGAAACTTTAACCATGATATGACTATGGCGGACCATTATTATTGACAAGCCCCATCCGCCACACAGTCACCACTACAGCGAACGAAAGGTGGCTACTTAGAGATTCAAAATGGGCGCATTATTATCTATACCACTTACTGTGACACCCATGATAGGATCATGGATTTCTAGTTGTCTTGGAGCTGCTGCATGCTCTGCCATTTGTTCGGGTTGTGGTACGGGTAGTAGTTGTAAGCTATCATCTTCTATTGCAACTCGTATCGCATATGCAGTTATTTTCGTTATAAATTCAATCCTATCATGGATAATGCTTACGGATTGGGCTGTCAAAAAATTAGAACATCTAACCCTGGACTACATGAAGATTACTTGTGAGGGGGGTGAATGTTATGGATTTGTAGCAGTCCATCGAATCAACTTTGCACTGGGACTGTTTCATCTAATTTTAGCTCTGTTGTTGACCGGGGTTAAGTCTACTAGAAATCCAAGGGCTGCGTTGCAGAATGGCTACTGGGGTCCAAAAATTATTGTTTGGTTTGCGCTCATTGTGCTGATGTTTTTCATCCCGGAACGGTTTTTTGTGGTATGGGGTAACTACTTCGCAATGATTCTATCATTTGTGTTCGTATTAATTGGTCTTGTGCTCTTAGTCGATTTCGCGCATTCTTGGGCTGAAACTTGTGTAATGCATGTTGAGGACGAAGATTCAAACATGTGGAGAATTATTTTGATTGGATCAACACTAGGAATGTACATTGGCAGTATCATACTTACGGTCATTATGTATGTGTTTTTTGCCGGTAACGGATGTTCGATGAACCAAGCTGCAATCACTATCAATCTTATTCTAACGATTATAGTATCCGTGCTGTCTGTTAGTCCGACAGTTCAAGAATACAATCCTCAAGCGGGCCTTGCACAATCTGCCATGGTATGCATATACTGTGCGTACCTGACAATGTCAGCTGTGGCCAGTGAGCCTGATGACAAGAACTGTAACCCACTGGTACGATCTCGAGGAACCAGGACTGCGTCGATTGTTCTTGGTGCCATGTTTACGTTTTTAGCTATTGCTTACACAACTACTAGAGCTGCAACTCAATCTGCCACTATTCGAGGCCATAGTCGTGGGTCAAATAATAGTTCTCGAGATGACGGATACATGCCAGTTGCTGAACATTCACTCGTTACATCCGAGCCATCAAGGGCCACAATGAGAGCTCAAGCACTACGAGCAGCTGTAGAAAGCGGAGCACTACCGGCATCTGCGTTAGACGATCCTCTTTGGGATGGTGATGATGACAGTGATAGTGAATACGGCGAGTCTGATGGATCTGGCAGAGATGATGAAAAGGGGACAACTAAATATAGCTATACGTTGTTCCATTTAGTATTCTTACTCGCGACTCAATGGACTGCTACCTTGTTGACTATGAACGTGGAAAAAGACACTATTGGTGATTTTGCACCTGTTGGACGGACATATTTTTCTTCTTGGGTGAAAATTGTATCAGCATGGATATGTTTCTTGTTATATGGATGGACGTTAATCGCTCCTGTCTTATTTCCCGATCGATTTATGTAAACTAACAAATTATAGTACGATTTTTCTTTCTTTTTTTTTACAATTTTGTTTTTGTTCTCTTCTTCTTTTTTTTTTAAAAAAAAAAAAAAAATTGAAAAAAAAGAGAAGCGAAGCAAACTCTTGTTTACACGAACTTAGCTCCCCGCAATCTTTTGTAGATCCCTAACCGTGGTGCATATTGAAAGACAATAACGTAATGGGCGGAAAACGATCAAAACATGAAGATGACACAAAAGACGAACAAAAACAATCAAAAAAATTGAAGACAGAAGAAGAAATTTTTCAACCTGGCCCCGAGAATTATCCAATTAGATTAACTGCTTGTGAACAATTACCTAAAGAAGAAAATGAATTATGTCTGGCATTACGAGACATTATCGGACATGAGGGACTAATTGAGATGTGGCAGTTCAATTTCATGATTGATATTAAATTTGTGATGGAGAATCTTCATGAAAAGGCCAAAGTGATGACTCATTTTGTGGTTGGACATAGTCAATCAAAGCGTAAGGCTCATTTAGAAGTTTATGAGCAGGACAGAAAAGCATGTCGAGATCCGGACAGCATTCATATCCACGATGAAATTTTATACAATCAATATGGATCTCACCACTCTAAAATTATGGTGCTCTTTTTCGATGATGATACAATGCAAATCGTAATACATACGGCTAATATGATTCCGTTTGACTGGGGGAGTATGAGCCAAGGAGTATGGCTGTCGCCGAAATTGTCAATCAAGGAAGAACATGATAGCAAGGGCAGCAATAGCAACAGAAGTCAAGAGACGACGACCTTCGAGAAAGATTTTTGTGATTACTTGAAACAGTATAAAAACGAAACTGTGAGACACTTTGCGACAAAGGTCAGCAAATATGACTTTTCAGCTGTCAAGGCTATATTCGTTGCTTCTACTCCGGGCAATTATAGTCGGGGACAAAAAGATTATGGGAGATGGGGCATTATTCGATTACAACGAGAGATTGCTAAGCTGAAACTGTCTTCAAATGGGAATGGTAGTAGTTATATCATTGCTCAGACTTCATCAATTGCTACGCTGGGAGTTACAGACAATTATCTAGGGCCAATATTGTGCAATGCTTTAATGGGCAAATCATTTTTCGAGCAGTATGACTATGACAAAGTGCCACTTAAGCTGATTTTTCCTACTGTAAATGAAATACAAGAGTCTCTCTATGGATACGAGTCGGGTGGCTCAATTCATTTTAAGCGAGAGACTGACCCGCAAAAGAAACAATTACAATATATGAAGCCACATTTATGTAAATGGCATGCACTTGAAGCCGGCAGAGAAAGATGCGCGCCTCATATTAAGACGTACTGCAAAGTCAAGAATGACAATGAATTAGATTACTTTCTTTTAACCAGTGCCAATATATCTAAACAGGCATGGGGGACAATAAATGCGAAGAAGTACAATCACTGGATCCAGTCATGGGAAGCAGGAGTATTAATTCATGGCAAATTATGGAAGACTAAACAAGGATGCGAAAAAAAATTAGTTGCTGTCGAGAAGCATGCACCAAAAAATGAGGATCCAAATCAAATATATATTCGTATGGCTTATGATTTACCACCTCAAAAATACGACCAACGTGACGTAATTTGGAGTGGTAATGAGACTTACAATGATAAGGATTGGCTGGGAAATACGTGGTAGACAAGACAATCTGCATGAAATATTTATGTACTGACATGAACTGCAATGTTTTGAAGCAACGGGATAGAATAGGGAAATAATAGCGGCTGGCAATATTACGGGGAAAATGAATTTAAAAAAAAAGAAAAAAAAGAAGAAAAAGAAAATCAAACAAGCAAGTTAACTGTCAGAGCAAAAAAGAAGAAAGTAAAAATATTAACAACATAAGAATATTCCGTAGCATTACTTGGAAGGTTTGCATCATCATTTACCTGACACACGTAATTTAGGATGAAGGTTTCAACCGATGAATGGTATGGAACGCGTTAGTCAGCATCCCAGGATTATGATGCGGCTGAAATAACTTGCATAGACATTTGAGAAGCAGGGAGGAGGGGCAGGAAAAGCGTGTATGTGGCCAACCAGCCCCTAACCCATAGCACACCACCCCCAAATAGTTAGGGTGATGTTTTAGAAGGGGTGACTTGTAACGTGCATGAGAAACTAGTTATCGATTCTTATTTTTATTTCGAGTGAATAAACCATTAGGGTTGATAGGAATGGCAGATAAACCAGTGTATTTACTGGCGGTGCACGATTTTGCAGCCCGATCAGAAGATGAAGTTAGTTTAACTAAAGGAGACAGGGTTGAGGTGGTGGAGACCGACAAGGGATATGGAGATGGCTGGTATATTGGTAAAAATCTTCGAACTCGAAAAACTGGACTTTTTCCAAAAATGTTTACGACTGACCTAATAGTTGGGAATCCAAAGCTTCAACAGCAGCAACAGCAGCAACAGCTACAGCAACAACAGCAAAAGCCCCAGATAATGGCTGCAAGAGACAGCAGCAGCCCGGTACCATTAGGACCTGGTCGACCGACTGTTTCAAGTAATTCATGGCAACAACAACAGCAACAACAACAACAAAGAGCGAGTCAGCGTACGACAGCAAGGCCCGGTGTAACTGTGGATGATACGATTAATGACATTGATGAAGCCATTTCGTCATTTAATCGGGGCGATAATACTGGTAATGGGGATACTAGACATAGCGCAGAGCCTGAAACAACTAATCGGATAGCCCCAGAAGGTAGGAGAACTGCTAGTGGCAACAGCAGTAATGGCGGCGGCGTTGGCACTGGTGGTGGTTTAAGTCGAACTACCCGAGTAACATCTACATCCTCGAGCTCGGGACATACCACTAGAACGACTGTGGGAGGAGGAGGAGCCGGAGACGGAGCACTAGGACTCAACATGCATGATATCTATTCATGGGGTCCTTACGAGGTTGAAGAATATTTCCGGTCCAAAGGATACGATACAGAAGTTACGAGTAAGTTTGTAGAACATAAGATCACTGGATCGATTTTATTGGAACTCGACTTGGCGTATTTAAAGGAGATTGAGATTAATAGTTTTGGAACTCGGTTTGAATTATCTAAAGATATCAAGTATCTGAAGGAGAAGGCTATGAGAGGGAGCTCTAGCACAACTCATTCTCATCATGTGAGTAGCAGCAGTACTGCCTATAGCCACCATACTCCTAGTGGTAGTAGTAGTAGTAACAACTTTCAATATACAACACCGCCAGGTGCAGTGGGTGGTATGCCACCGCCGACCACCACAACGTCATCGTCATCCCAGGGCCGACCAATGTCTCCTGGCTCACAATTTACTCCGAGATCGTCCTCATTAAGAGGATCTCGTGATTCCGTGACGCAGGTTCCTGCTGCGATGGTGGCTTCAACAAACGTCGTGCCGCCGATGGGTGATCGCAGAATGTCCAGAGAAAGGCGGGTATCTAACACTGAACCAAAGCCGAATATGAATATGGAAAGACAGGGTTCATTTAAATCTTCTAATATACCAGAAAAGGAGGAAAGTTTTTTGAATCAACGAAACCCGTCGACGACAGGTATGGTCGGCGGATACAAGGGTCAAGACACGTATGACGGCGGACAGCTAGCTGAGGAAACGAATAGGACGATGCTCATGGGAGATTTGCAGCCGAATGAGCGGTCAAATATGAGACAGTCAGTGTATTCGAATTCCTCGGATGAAATGGATCATCCTGGTATTGACAGCAGCCAAGAGAACATGGGGCTTGGGACATATATTAGCAGTCCAGATTACAGTTCGCAAAGTGGAGGTGTAGGAGGAAGTATGGATTACTCAAAAGGAACAATGACACTTGACAGTCCATTTAATGGGTCATCAACCTCATTGGAACCTGCTAAACATACTATTTCTGCTCCATCTGTGCCAATATCAGTAGATGAACGGAATGGTGGATGGAAACGGCATTCAGCTCGGTTGTCTTACGTTGAGGAAAGTCGTGAGCGACAGCGAGTTCACTCTCGTGAGCCGAGTGTGGAGTTACGGCCTAGTTTTGAAAAAGCTGTCAATGCCCATCGGCGGCATTCCTCGATGTTGTCTTTTATGAGTCAGAAATCGGCTCCGGGTGATGACGAGCCGACTAAAGTCGGATCGGCTGAAGAATTTCCCGGTGGTGGTGGCGGCCGAAAGAATGTTCGGGACTGGTGGACAGGTAGCAAACGAACAGTTACAGATCCATCTACATCCCCTCGTACTCCGATTAACCAAACTGCTGGGCAATTAGCTGACTCGAGTGCGACCAATACGCCTGGGGAAAGAGGAAAGCCGACATTAAAGAAAACCACGTCGCAACATAATCTAAGGAAGAAGCCGCAGTTGACGAAGCAAAAGACTTCGGCCTTTTTGGAGGGTCTTCAGAATGTCACGGCTAGCCAGTCTTCGAAGAATGCAGATTTTGCCGGATGGATGCACAAAAAGGGAAGTGGAATGGGGACATGGAAGAACAGGTATTTTACGCTTCATGGGACTCGACTTTCGTACTTCACTAGTTTCGGAGACGCTAAAGAGCGCGGCCTAATTGATATCACAGGACATCGAGTTTTGCCAGTGAGGGAAAATGAAGACAAAATTGTCTCAATGTACGCGGCAAGTGTTGGAGCTGGACGTCATTGTTTTAAATTGGTCCCTCCGGCTCCTGGATCCAGGAAAGGTGTAACATTCACGATACCTAAGGTGCATTTCTTTGCGGTTGAAAGTAGAGATGAGATGAGGAACTGGATGGCTGCACTTATGAAAGCTACCATTGATCGAGATGAATCTGTGCCAGTTATTTCATCATGCGCTACCCCTACGGTTCCGTTGCTTAAAGCTCAAGAAATGTTTGCGGAGGCCAGAGCTCGGGAAGAAGATCTTCGGGCCAAGATGATTAGTGGAGCTGGAGTGACGGCAGCAGCAGCAGCAGCAGCAGTTCCTGCTCCGGATAGGCCACCGCACCAGTCGAGTCTGGGAGGTGGAAGACAGTCACCGCAATCCGGAAATTCCATGCAGTCCAGTCAAACAACGTCGACGTCATCTTCATTGACGGGAGGTGGTAATGACATCAAACATTTGACTAACAAAACTGCCGGGTTAAGAATCATAACTGATATCGAGCCAAGTAATGCTTGACTATATATAATGTGTGATGACAAGTACGTACTAATGATTTTAAGTTTAATACTAATAATACTGCTAATATAATACAATACAATACATTTGATTGGATATTTAGAGATAATGAGTATTTGTTCGTTCCTGATCGTATTGCGCTACGGTTGAAGGGTGCGTTAAATGGTTGATTAAGTCATTTTCACGGCTGTAAATACCAGGCATCCATAATAGATTTGTGAAAGTGGTGTATTTGGAACTCTGGCTGATATTTCTTGTTTTATTCGGTGTCGCCGCAGAGGTGTCCGATGATATTGTGATAGCTAGGGAATTAGTTTGAACATTCCATTCATAATCACTGACAAGATCATCTAAGGCGGAATGGTCTTGAGGAAAAGGAGACTGGTGAAAAATGTTGGCTGATTGGACTGTCTGGCGCGAAAAATTATGAATATGGCCCAACGTTTTCTTGATCACAGCAGCAGGCGAATAGTTTAAATGTTGGTTGAGACCTTGTGGTGTTCGGCTGGTAGTAGTAGTAGTAGTAGTAGCAGCTGTAATAGCTTCATTTGATGAGTCACAGACTGGTGGCCTTGGCAAATCTTTTTGGTTTTCTTTAGTTATTACGCAAATTGTTTTCTGTGAATCTCGTGCAGTTACAATCTTGTCAGAGGATGGGGCTGATAACGAAGGCAATGCCAAGTTGTTTTCATGTCGGCTCCAACCCATTACACCGTAGACTGATCCAGTGACAACGAGGAACGACGCTAACAAAGAAATTGTCCACAAAATTACAAAAGCTGTCTCCAACGTCATCTGATACCCACTTCCTTTGGACTCTATGCGGATGCTACTGTGAATCCTTGCGGAAACCCAATACAACCCCGAAACAAGGGCTCCAACTAGAAATAAGATAGTAGACACGACCGGGTTCAATGTAGACCATTGAAGTCCGCTAAATAACACAGCCAAGCTGTAGACACATAGAAATGCAGCCGTCAACGAACATGTAATTTGAAGCGTACTGAGGGTGGAATAATATGAGACAGCCAAAATTAGGCCCAAGGTGCTAGTAGCTATTGGAAACACTAAACTGGTAAACCCCACAAATACTATTGAGGGGAATGTTATCTTGACAGTCAGCATGTAGATGTTGACGCAAAGAATCCCGAGTTGTGGGATGGACCTATCATTTGTTTGTTTATTTCTCAAAAGAGCACAATCTGATGCACACAAAGTATGGGTAAAGTTGACATCAGATGCATAACCTACCCGGGTTAGGGTGAACAAAAGACAAAGTGGGCCGAACAAAGAATAAGATGGAAAAGAAATCTTTTTCCGAGAAGAAAAAGAGTCAAAAGAAAAAGAGAAAAGGGAAAGCAAAACGATAAGTACCGATTTTTCATGTTTACCGAATTTGAACCTTGGAAAACAATTCCGAGTAATTGCGTGCCTTATAATGAGTCACGTAAAATCTATCTCATTTGCTTTAGAATCAAGATTAAACCGGTTAGCATGTGCGGCTCTTATTAACATTAAAGTTATGACCTCATGTTGCGGCGGAAGTCAACGGACAACCTATTAAATTTGTCCAGATAAGCATATGATAACAAAAGCTAGATTAAATTGCGTGTCTGTCAGAATTTTGTTTTCTTTTTTGTCTGTTCCGACATCCGACAATTCTCGAATCTGAATACCAATTGCTTTATTATTTCATTGTCCTATTTTCTTCTTCTATTCTTTTTTTTTTTTTTCTTTTTCTTTCTCGCCCCTTACTCTCCCTGGTCAGGTACGGCGGGACCTTTTAGCGCCGACTCCGAGAACCGGACCTGCTAGTAATAATATCCTATAAACGTTAAACTCCGGCATAGTCACGAACCCAATATGCCCGCTACCATCAATGAGGAGCGGGCAACTGATGCTCCTGTATACGAAAAAGTAGCAGTGGCTAGGACTCCAACACCATTATCAGCATTATCTCGATTGTTAGGCCGGAATGGATCGGAACCATCGTCGAAATCATCTTCAAAGATTACCAAAGGTCTTCAGCAGCAACAGGATAACAAACAACAACCAGTTCCTTCGCCTCACCAACGACAACCATCGGATTTAGATTCGAGCATAAAGAATTTGACTCTTGCAGGAAGTAATACGTCTACCGACTCATCTCAATACCCATCATCATATCCTTCCGAAGATGAGGACGAAATTGGCCGACCCGACATGGTTAGCAGTGTGGATGAGAATGAAAGCGTTATTGATGAACGGGCAGCTCATTCATCGACTGCAGCTGCTGCCGCAAGGAATCTTCAGGTTGGAAGCATCGAGCAGGCAACGCCAATTGGTATTGGAATTCACGTTAAAGAGATTGATGAGGAGGAGGCGGAAGATGAGGATGAAGACGACCATCAGGAAAAAGCAGCGCCTCGACCATTAAAAGAGAATAATATCAATAAAATGGACCGTGGAGCCAAATTTGAAATTGGTTCATTAAAACAAGAGTCCAAGTTTATTATTGGTACGCCCAACGATTCGGCGCCTTCATCGGCTGCAAGCTCATTCTACGAAGGAGTTGCGTCATCGTCAGTACAACGCAAGGCTTCTCAGAGATCATGTGCAGGAAGCGTAAACAGTTCTGGCATATATGTTGAACCACGATTTGTTGTTAACATTCCAACAACACACACTCCTTCAAACTCTACTAAACCTACAAGATCTTCATCTTCGTTAAACTTATTCTCACGATCAAAACCAGATACATCTGGCTATTTATCTTACGGTACTAGTGCGTCATCGACCACGGATCTACGACGGTTTTTCCATAAGCCATGGAAATTGAACACTACTAACAATAATAACAGTATCAGCAACAACGGCAATCAGAGTTATCCAAGTAGTCCGCAAGCTTTAAGCTGTAGTCATGAAAGTAGCAATGGTGCGCAGACTCCTCCTGAAGCGTCGCCGGTTACTTCAAAGTCTTGGGGACGAGGCTTTTCCAGATCCTTTAAGAGTTCTACTAGTCTTAAGTCGCTGTCGACGTTTGACAATAGTAAAACATCGTTGTCGAAGAAGTATGGCAAGCTTGGCAAATCATTAGGAGGAGGCGCTGGAGGCAATGTTCGGCTCATCACTCGCAAGACAGATGGTCGAGTTTTTGCTGTTAAGGAATTCCGACAGAAGCAATCATTTGAAACTTTACGAGAATACTCGCGAAAAGTAACTGCTGAATACTGTGTAGGACTTACGCTAAAGCACCCTAACATTATTGAGACTGTTGACATTGTTTACGAAAGCGATCGTGTATATCAGATTATGGAATACTGTGAATACGACTTGTTTGCCATTGTAATGTCTGGTAAAATGTCGAGAAACGAAATTTACTGCGATTTCAAACAGATCATTGCTGGAGTCAAATACATGCATGATAGCGGGTTGGCCCATCGAGATTTAAAATTAGACAACTGTGTGGTAAATAGCCATGGTATTGTCAAGATTATAGATTTTGGAGGATGCTCAGTATTTAAATACCCCGAGAGCGACAAAATCCATGAAGCGCAAGGGATCGTTGGTTCTGATCCCTATTTGGCTCCAGAGATGTTGCAAAAGAAGAGCTATGATCCTAGACCTACGGACATTTGGTCCTGTGGTATTGTCTTCTGCTGTATGTTAATGAGGAAGTTCCCTTGGAAGATCCCAAAACAA
Organism: Crinitomyces ghanaensis; assembly: GCA_030581755.1. Taxonomy (NCBI): domain Eukaryota; kingdom Fungi; phylum Ascomycota; class Dipodascomycetes; order Dipodascales; family Trichomonascaceae; genus Crinitomyces; species Crinitomyces ghanaensis. The sequence goes on from JAKTVX010000030.1 coordinate 67,019, forward strand.
TCCGATAGTTCATATCGTTTATACTCAGAAGGTGATGCAAGATCCCCTACTTCTGGGCAACTTCGACTAGTCAAGAATCTTCCGGAAGAGGTACGAGAACTGGTTCTTGGAATGATGGAAATAAACCCTGCTAAGCGACTGAGTATTCAGCAAGTATGGGATGATGAATGGTTACAAAGTGTACAAATGTGCACTGAATCCTGTCCCAGTACTAATCATGAGCATTCCACCGTTGCATTTGATGAGGCTCATATTGCATCATTAGAGAAGAAGAACAGAAAGCGAAAACCCGGAGAAAAATTGTGGTGAATACTAGTATTACTGCCTCTGAAACTGAAAGCATAAGATATAACATAGCATTAAGAAAAAAAGATAAACAGAGAACTGATAGATGAGATTACTGTTATTGTTATTGTTATTAGTATTTACACATATACATATATATACACAGAGAGAGAGAAGCTTCATTTTTTGTTCATGGTTGCACGTCTACACCCATAGATCTAGCCACGCTAACTACAGACTTTGCTATACTTTCTAACTCCAAATTAGCGTGTTTTGAGTCAGTCTTTTTAATTTTGGCAATTTCATACACATGCTTCAATGAAATCTTTCCTACAATCTGTTTTCCTGCCTCTGGTGATCCCGTTTCTAATCCAGCAGCTTGTAAAATGAGCCAAGAAGTTGGCGGACTTTTCAAATCAAATGTAAAACTTCGATCAGGTTTGACAGTGACTAAGGCAGGAATTGGAATACCTGGTGTGTAATGAGCGGTTCGCGCATTAAAATCTTTGCAAAAGTCAATAGCCTTAACACCTTTTGATCCAAGCGCAGGACCAACTGGAGGCTGAGGTGATGCTTGGCCTGCACCCACTATTAATTTGACCAAGACATTTTTGGCCGCCTGTTTCTTAGACATGTTGTTAATATGACAGCCTTAGAACGAGAGAATCTTTTGACAATCAGTAATCTCTTAAGTTACCGGTGAAGCCTGTAAGGGATGAAAAATAAGGGGACCCTAAACGTTAATAATATTGATCAACCTTAACTCTATTTGTTGATTCGTCCACATTTTTTTTGGGTTTTTTTTTTGAAGGGGAAGTTTTCGACCCGAGAAAAATTCCCGTGTAAAATAAGTTTCCGCGAAAGAATCCCGAGTATTTCATTACAGGGGACTTCCCCATTATAACTAGACCTATAAAGCTTGCGAAAAAGAAGTTGCAGGTCTTCAATTCAATTGCCCTTTTTTCTTTTACAATGCTAGCTCAGCAACAACGTCGTTTATTTTTCAATAGTGGCTTCCGTGGTCTGATCCGCCGTAGCATTCAAAGCAAGGCTTTGCTCGGTGAACATGTTCAGTCGGTAGACCCTGAAATGGCTCAGATTTTATCAAAAGAGAAAGCCCGTCAAAGAGAATCTATTACTTTAATTCCCTCTGAGAACTTCACTTCTAAAGCTGTCATGGACCTTTTGGGATCGGAAATGCAAAATAAATACTCTGAAGGATATCCCGGTGCTAGATACTATGGAGGAAATCAATTTATTGATGAAGCTGAACGATTATGTCAACAAAGAGCTTTGCAAGCATTCTCGTTGAACCCTGAGGAATGGGGTGTCAATGTTCAATCATTATCAGGTGCCCCTGCTAACTTATACGCATACTCTGCTATTCTTGAAGTTGGAGACAGATTGATGGGTCTTGATTTACCTCATGGAGGTCATTTGAGTCACGGATATCAAACTCCTACAAAGAAGATTTCAATGATTTCCAAATACTTCCAGACAATGCCTTACCGTCTAGATGAATCTACTGGTCTCATTGACTTCGATGCTTTGGCCAAGTCTGCGGCATTGTTCAGACCTAAGGTCATCATCGCCGGTGCCTCTGCATACTCCAGATCTATTGATTATGCCAAATTCAGGGAGATCGCTGATTCCGTCGGTGCCTACTTGTTGGCTGATATGTCACATACCTCTGGATTAGTAGCTGCTGGTGTTGCTGCAAACCCTTTTGGCCACGCTGACATTGTGACCACTACTTCTCACAAATCTCTTCGCGGTCCTAGAGGTGCCATAATCTTCTTCAGAAAAGGAGTTCGATCTACCGACAAGAAGGGCAATGCCGTTCTCTACGATTTAGAAGAGAAGATTAACTTTTCTGTATTCCCTGGTCACCAGGGTGGACCCCACAACCACACTATCAGTGCCTTGGCTGTGGCATTAAAGCAGGCTCAATCTGAAGAATTCAAACAATACCAAAAGGAGGTTGTTGCTAATGCCAAGTCCTTTGCTGATTCCTTGAGCAATAAGGGATACAAATTGGTCAGTGGAGGTACTGATAACCATTTAATTCTCATTGACTTGAAACCCAACAAGATCGACGGTGCCAGAGCTGAAATTGTTTTGGAACTCATTAACATCGCTGCAAACAAGAACACGGTTCCTGGTGACAAATCTGCTTTGGTTCCTGGAGGACTTCGAGTTGGTACTCCTGCTATGACTACTAGAGGATTCTCTAGCGCTGACTTTGACCGTGTAGCTTCTTATATTGACAAAGCCGTCAAGATCGCATCCAGAATTAAGGCGACTGCTGCTGAGCAAGGTCAAAAGCAAAAATTGGCCGATTTCCGCAAGGCCGCTGAAGAGGATAGCGAAATTGCCGAACTGAAGAAAGAAGTCACTGAATGGGCTCTTACTTTCCCGGTTCCTGGAGACCTTTAATTTTAATTTAAATGTATTCTTTTTTATTCTTTTAAATTAACAGGCGAATTCTTTTTGTAATGTACTCACACTTATCGAGGTATATCCGTATGCGGACTTCTGATATGCTTTATATCTCTAGGATGATTTTTTTTTTTTTTACTATTTTGTATCATTCAACGGAATATCACGTGATACACGGCATATTAATTTAAATAAACTATCTGCACCCCCCGGCATCGTCCGATTATCCGTTTTCTTCATAACTTATTAGAGATGTCAGAAGCTGGTATGTAAGAAGATTTCTTTTGTTTTTCTTGCGCGAACTATTATCTAACAACAGCTGCTGTACCTGCATGCCACAAGCCTACTGAGCAACAAAAGCCCAAACCATGTTGCGTATGTGTTGAACAAAAGTCGGCCCGCGATGAATGCTTATTAATAAACGGACAAGAGAGCGGCAAATGTGACGACTTGATTTCAAGCTATAAAGCATGCATGACTGGCTACGGATTTAAAATCTAAATAGAAGGACCAGATTGCCACACATACGTTCACATCTATATACACCTTGTAAATACACAGCGACACTTATTTATTATATTGTTTGTTTACCTGTCGTCATCTTGTTAGTACGGCCATGTCTTCCTTTTTGTTCTTCTTCAGTTCTTTCTTGGCTTGATCAGTCCTCGGTTGACAAAATAGAAGACTACCGTGGAATCATTGGTAACCATAGCCATTATAATCCGTCGAGGTCCCGTTGCTAATCTAAAATGATTTTGAAGTGCTTCAAAAATATCGCTCCATTGATGAATAGTCCATTTATCTTCTGTTTTTACCGGAACAATATATTCGGTAGCGATTTCTTCGTCATCAGGATGCAACTTTTCTGGTGGTATACCTAGACATATGTCCAGATATCCTTCTGGCAAATCTATTCTGTCAATTTTAACATTGGACCACAAATGTTGATGAGTCAAATTTGTTGCAGTTTGCTGGGCTAATGTCATAACATATAAATAAACTAAGCAGAATAAAGAGAGATAAGAAAAAACTGGTTGGATATAAACTTGTCTTGTTCTGTATGGCGTCGCTTCGCCTTTATGTCGACTCTTTTCTTTTGCTTCCCACTTTCTGCAAGGTTAAATACCTGAGGCTGAAAGTTCAACAGTGGAGCTGGCTGGTTCTTCTGAAGTAGCAGGCGTATATTAGTACATTAGTATTCTAGCCTCTCTTTTTTGCCAATCTGTTACGCATAAAACGCGCCGTGGTCGACCAACACCTTCATCAGAGCATAAGACTTGTACGCAGTATAAAGGATAATGGAAAAGCACTGACCAATGACGATTCCTTTCCACCACTCAGATCTCGACCCGCATTGTATATGTTAAGTTAATTTTTGATTTATCTTTTATTCACTGCTTCAATTCCTTTCTGTCGGTGGATTTCTGAGCTTGCGCGTTATTCCCCGCTTTCATTTGTTTAGTATTTTCTCATTCCCCACCTGCTCAACCTCGGCACATGTATGATGCAACCTTCGCGGACGTACATTTATGTATTCCCAAAACAAAACATAAACTATAAACCTCAACAATGGTAGAATCCGTAGGTGAGTATGCTGTTATTACACTTCTTTTTCCCTGAAGTCTAACAAGACGATGTCTTCGTCAAGGCAATTTCGACTATAAAGACGCTGTCTTCCAGACAAGCCGGAGGGCTGTCGAGACCTCCCCCTGAAAATAGAGCAAAATTATATGGACTCTACAAACAAGCAACTGGTAAGTCTTAACTGCAGCTTTATTCTAGTTTCCTTCAATTCCTATCTAACCAACAAAGAAGGCGATATTAAAAGCCTTTTGCCCAGGCCAGTCGGTAATACCCCACAGGATCAAGCTAGCAGAAACAAATGGTAAGTAGAGTGATCAATGGTGAATGGCGTTCAATACAATCAATCAATGTAGGCGATCATCTACTAACCAGGGACGCGTGGAAAAGGCAAGAAGGTATGAGCAAAAATGAAGCGAAACAGCGGTATATTCAATTACTGATAGATGTAAGTCTTATGTGGTAAGATTTTTGGTCCATTATCTTCTCTTTTCTAACCAGACTATGAAGGTCCATGCAACCGGAACTCCAGAATCAAGAAAGTTACTAAACGATCTAGAAGAATCCTGGTTAAGAGTAAAAGATAAGCTGTCAAGCCGAGCCCCCTCAATATACAGTCAATATGTTCCCCCAGCCCCATCAACCCGCAAAGCTGCCAGCGTCTCATCTAGAAGGAATTACACCACAATGTCTGAATTTGGTGTTTCACAAAGCCAGGTCGGCGGCGCCAGTTCTCGCGCTATGGCTGCCGCTGCTACTGCTGTTGACAATACCGGCAGAAACTTATACCCTGAATTTGATGACTCAAATGCAGAGAAAGTCGAAATGAGAAACTGGAAACAAGATGTTACCTGGGCTTTGGAAACAATCAATGAGGAAATTTCCGCAATGAGACAACGTTATTTATATTCTCCATTTCAAAATCCAATTGTAGCTGCCACTGCTCAACCTGTTCAACCGCTCGCTCACCCTGTAGTTGTTCCTTCCCACTCCACCACTAACAGTGGCCAGTTATTATTATCGACGCCGCCATCTCCTCCGAGCATTCCACCCAATCAACATCCTTCAATAGTCGCCACAATTGGGTACGCGGTATTGAAACATGTCATCATTGATGTAGCTTTTGCGTTAATTGTTGTACGAATTACCCAATGGGCTCGCAAAAAGCCTTCATATCTTATGAGACATCCGCATATTGGAAACTTACTTAAATCGATTGGTAGGTTTTTAGTGTATTTTATCATGGCGCTTAAAATTGACGTGAAGGTCTTATAGAGTTGAGCGCTGCAGTTCTTTGTTCGCATAATCGATTTGTCTGCACAGCTTAATGCATCTTTTTAGTAACATTTAAAACATTTTAACACAGTTTTCTTTCTATGGCAATTCCGCCTTGGCTGCAATCCATGCTACGGTATCGCTCTAAGGCACACCTTTATTTCTTGTCTACAGGATGGATTGTATGTATTGATATCACTTTGGTCAGCTTTGCTTGTCATCTCGGTTATCTAATAAATCTACTGGTATTTGATTTTAATAGCTGTTCTCGCTGATTTGTCAATAACAGCTATTGCCCTATCTCTTATAAATCACAGTGACACATTTGCCTGCAAAAATGCATTTATATTGTACAACTTGAAACGCTTACATGACAAAAACGCGACGAGGCACGTCGGTCTTCGTATTTCCTAAATGGGAAGTATCCAAACTTTCAGATATAACTCATGTAAGAATGGAAGCAAGCACATAAACATAGTGGTTCGTTTTGGCCATTAGATCCTAAAGTATGTCTAGTTTAAAAGAAAATTGAGAAAAAGATACGGAATCATATACTATTGACAAGAAAAAAGTAAGCACTCCGATGCGGGGAATTGAACCCCGATTTGCCCGGTGAGAGCGGACCGTGCTAGCCATTACACTACATCGGATTTTAAAATTGCGAACTCTGTGGATCGAACACAGGACCTCCAGATTACAAGACTAAAGTGTCACTTCAGTCTGGCGCTCTCCCAACTGAGCTAAGTCCGCAATTGCTTGAAAAATTTTATTTTCTGTTTTACATTTAAAATGAGCCATTTGAGCCGCATATTGTGAGGCTCAAACTTATATTTTTTTGAATTGTTTGAGATTCAATGAAAAACGTAGATAAACAATTCCCCCAGCAAACGGCTTGTTGATCGAGCAACTCATTCTCCACCAATACTCTACGGAGCGTGTATACGGGTTGCGATTTGATGCATTTTCCGGCTGTTTTTATCCGACTGATGTTGAACAAATGACGTATTATGTGGTATTTTTATATTCTAAGAGATTAAATATAGCTATCCTAAAATGAATAGATAATATTTAAAAAAAGAGACTGTTTCAAAGCAGGGTGATATCTAGATGAGGGTGAAAGGCGGTTGGATGTGGATAAGCCGCAAAAGGTCCTAAATATTTGCAGATCATGATATCAAACGATTCAAGATTACCTCAATGATGGTTTTGGGTTTTTGCGCCGGACAAATCTAACATTCCTTCCGCCGTTACGAACCTCTTCATGAAACATAATAAGCAAAGTTGAAGAGCGGTGGATTTCAAATGCACCGCTTTTTATGCGCACGAAAATCGATAATTTGCAAGTGCACGAAATATTACAAAAAATACACAAATAGATTATATTCAAAAATTGTCTATAACTAGATTATGAGCATTCACTTGTTTCTTCGTTTGGCAACCGTAAGGATCCAATTGAATCCCGCGCCATAAATCTTCGCAGGCCTTTTTCATAGTCAACTTGGCACTCGACTAGATTATGAGCATTCACTTGTTTCTTTGTTTGGTAACCGTAAGGATTCAATTGAGTCCAGCGCCATAAATCCTCGCAAGCCTCTTTCATAGTCAACTTGGCGCTCCACTTCAACTCTTCGTTTGCTCTAGTCGGCTTGGCAGTAGAATCCAAGACGTCGCCCTTACGACGTCCAACAACTTCATAAGGAAGGTCTGCACCCACAGCTTGACTGAAAGTCTTGATTACCTCAAAGACTGTAGATCCCTGGCCAGTTCCCAGATTCCATTCTCTGCAGAATCCCTCGGAGCGTCCAGCGACACTGGACTCTCTCTTTACAGATTCCAGTTTCTCTAGAGCAGCAATATGGCCCTGAGCAAGGTCTAAGACGTGAATATAGTCTCGAATTGCGGTCCCATCCTTTGATGGATAATCGTTGCCGAACACAAAGAGCTTTTCTCTTCTGCCAATAGCCACTTGAGCCAAATAAGGCAATAAGTTATTAGGAGTTCCTAATGGGTCTTCACCCATGAGTCCGGAACGATGGGCGCCCATTGGATTGAAGTAACGTAAAAGAGCTGTAGACCATTCGGGATTGGCAACGGTGTGATCGCGAAGAATGTGCTCCACGAATGCCTTTGTTCTACCATAAGGACTTTGTGGCCCAAGGGGGCAAATTTCAGGGATTGGAATCATGTTCTCAAATCTTGATGCTTCACCGTAGACGGTGGCGGAAGATGAAAATACAATAGTAGATACTCTGAATTCTTGCATTACTTTAACCAAATTAATAGTTCCTGCAACGTTTTGGTCGTAATAAACCAAAGGGATTTCGTTAGATTCACCAACGGCCTTCAAACCCGCGAAATGAATCACCGAGGTAATTCCCGGGTATTCTGAAAAGACTTTCCTCAATCCAACGGCATCACAAAGATCGACTTGAAAAAAAGGGACGAGAATACCGGTAATCTTCTCGATGCGGTTAATAGCCTCATATGATGAATTGGACAAGTTATCAACGATGATGACGTTCCGCTTTGCTTCTAAGAGTGCAACAACGGTATGACTGCCAATGTAGCCAGCACCACCGGTAACTAATACATATTCTTCACATGTCATATTGAAAAGGAGAAAAAAGGGAACAAAGTGTTTAGAATGATCTTGACAGAAAAAAAGGGCACCGCTTCAATTAAAACCGTACGTCTGTAAGACAATAAATTTAACCTCTCAGCTGGCTGCTCCGGATCACCAGGTTGCTGTACCAAATTTGTTGTCTACCTAATATCCTCAGGATCTGTACCTTTTATACAATTAGGAGGATCGTAACTGATTTAACTCGTGCCGGCCCATTATCATCGCAGTCTCTCGAAACCAGCCTTTACCAGTCCCTTGCGCTCCCTAGTTTGGTCTGACTTGGGTTTGCCGTCGATGTCATCACACAACATAAACCCTGCCATCATCGTATTTTTCCGAACATTGCTGTGCGCTCGTTTTGTAATGCAGTTGCAAGGACTCAGATGCGCACTAAAGTACAATTCGAGATGACCGGTCTTGATGGCTCAGGAGGCGAGGCCAGGCGAGACCACAGACGGAGGCTGGGCTCCAGCCTGGGGGCATTTGAAGAATCTCCTAACCCTGCCAACTTCACGAAATTTGTATTTTACGCAACCGAGAGGCTGGGCGAGTGGTTGAGAGCGTGACGTCAGTCAGAATATAGTCAGCCTCAATGCGAAAATGTATGCCATGAATAAAGATGTGATTTCTTGAATGTTATCCCGTGACTCTCACAGCCTCAATTCAATGTGGACTCAGCCATTTGCAAATTAAACAGGTTTCATACGATGCCGGCGACAAAGTCAAGATCTCGCCGCAGAACCACTTATCAAAATCTACATTTTACCTGATGTGGAGCCATGCTAGAGGCAGACGAAGAGTTGATATATTGCGCAGGCTAGAGGTTATTGCTGGAAGCCTGGGTATCAACGTCCAAAAGCGTGTTCTGAGAGCGGTAAACCGTTTGGCTGGTACATGATTTGAGAAAATCTTCGCTCGCTAATTCCACATCATATTGTTGTACCAAAATGGCGCACTTAACAAAATAAGCAGAAGTCAGGTGATCTGTGTCAAGATGCCTATATCTGATTGATTAGAAGGTTAATAGCATCTGTCCCGGGAGAGCTTGGTTTTATTTAGAGTGGCTATTACCACCTCAGCAAATGATTAAATATCTATCAGGATCCTCATTGAGCCAGTTTCTTCTTATCGCTTTTCCTTTGTCGTTGGATTTAGTAACCGCCGGGGCTCATAGCATCGGCAACGGCCGTGTCCGACGGGCTGACATCAACAGCACCATCAGACTGAATCATTGACATTGAATCCTCTCGTACCAGAAGCATTTGACCCCGACTCAGCGTTAGACGAACCCCAATTCATCACTGGCTGCTCTACCCGATTCTTCACTTGTTGTCGCAGTATTTTGAGCCTCCCGCTCACTATTTGAAATAGAGTATCAACTCACTCAATAAAGAGCATTTCCAGATTCTGCATTGTCTCTATCTGTACCCCCCCTAGGTCCTCCACTGCTCGTTCTTTTCTTGGATCCACCAAAAAAGGTGCTTTTGAAAGAACTTACGGTTAATGAAACCTGTCCAATAGTTGCATACTCGGTAGGTACCATGCTAAGGTATGCAGCTTCTTTTTGGAGCCGCCATTCTTCCGCCAGGTCCCCGGCGTGTTGTTAGAGCTCGACAATTGAACAATGCTGAGGAAACTAGACTATGAGGGCAATATGAATATATAGGGCTTGGTTGTATGGACAAATAATAACGAAGTTAATACAACTAGTACAATACTACAATATTCACACTTCAACGGTATTTTGCTAATGTGTCTGATCCCAGTAACCCTATTGACTTACCAGCGATATCTCTGTACACGCGTCTAAGGATGAACCCTTTCTTCGTTGGAGTATAAACAATTCCAGTTTTGCGCGCCAGACAAGGTGGCCTCGGCAAGCTATCTGTCTGATCAGTCTTCTTCATGACTGCTTGATGAAATCTCGTTTCTCTCCCCCTTTCCAGGATGGCTTACGGGTCCAAACACGCGAATGCGCGTTACTACTGTTACCGGTCAGTATTCAAAGCTACTGCATCTAGACTGATATGTATGCGAATTGTGGTGCCAATTTGAAAAGTTTGAATGTCGACCAGTAGCTGGATCCGCTCTTGACTAAAGTTGTACTGATCGTTCTAATAAGAGCACATGATCTGCATGTGGATTTAATAGGAAAAAATACCTTACTGGAAAACTCGCAACTTTGGCTGGTGTTAATCATCTTTAATATGCGTCGGCTTTTTTTGAACAATTCAATGCGAGACCAGATTATTTAGCCGTGATCTCTGGTTTTTGACGTCTATTGTGAAGTTTACGCCGCATCCTGCGGCTCAAGGATTATGTTTCATAATTTCTTTTTCTGTTCTCTCGGATAACACCTGCCAGCATTGCTGCCAACCACGTTAATTTTCTCTTGGCAAACTCTCTGCCGACAAGCTAGAATACAATTACAAAACTTAAAAAAATAAAAAAAAAAAGTAAGGAGAATAAAGAAAACGACCATGAAAACAATAGTTGAAGAAAAATAGTATGATAGGCAATTTGCAGTCTTCCGGTTCACCACAGTTTTGTGGCTCTTCCATAGGATTAGATTGACCCCGCCACGGATCCTGTTACCAATGCAATTCAACCAGCCACGGACAAGTTGTGAAATATATATAGATGAAGAGTCGTATCTAGACTATTTTGGCTGTATTTCTTGATATACCCCACATTAACAATGGGTAGCAAGTTTCGCGTCTTCAGATTTCTTGCTGTAGCAGCTAGTCTCGCGATAGCACTTGTTCTGCAAGCTTATTATTTCCAACAGTTTTATGCCAAGTCCGACTCAACTTTGCCTAGTTCGCCCGGCAAACAAACAGCTAAGCAGCGGCTGGAATCTCACGACAATATGATTCAGGAAATAAATGCCAAAGTTGCACACCTCGAAGATTTATTCAAAGATAGTGGGTCTTTTAAAGCTCAGATACAGGATCTCAAAAGCCATACAGTCAGCATAGACCAGATTGTGAACATAGTCGCGTCAGACACTTTACTAAATAAAAAAAAATTACTTCATGAAACTTCACTCAAACTTTGGGAGGTGCAACAAGGCAAAGAGCGTGAAGAAATTACCAAACAGCTGAAAGCAACTTCAGGCAAAAGAATGGAGCCTTTAGGCGGCAAAGTGGGAATTATTACGGCTTATACTTCCGATTATAAAAATAAGGCCCCCACCTTATGTGAACTGATGCACAAGAATAGAGATTCTTATGCCGCCAAGCATGGGTATAAGCACATATTTGTCAACCTTGACAGCTATATCACCGAAGATGCAAAGAAATACCCTCTTGCCTGGTTAAAATTAGACGCCATAAAAGATGTGCTGAATCAAGATCCGTCTCTTGAGTGGGTTGTCTGGATGGATACCGATGCTGTAATTATGAATGAACAAATCGACCTTGGTGCTCATTTCCTAAACCCTGAAGTTTTAAAAGATAGAATCTCCTATGGGTGCCCAGTTAGCAGTATGAGAGATATCTATGAAGGAAATTTTTACCCTCTACAGAGTCAAGTCAATGTCAATGATATTGACCTAATTATCTCCCATGACGCATTTTCCATTAATGCGGGAATTTTTGCTCTTAGAAGGTCACATTTTGTCATGGAGACCTTGCTCCCCGCATGGATGGGATATAAACATAATACCTCCGTGGACTTATACCGAGCTGAACAGGACGCTCTGCTGGTACTGTTTTTCAACAATGAACAAGTCCATAAAAGATTGGCTATTGTACCACAAATGCTACTGAATACTTATCCCGACGCATACGATAAACCAGCTGTACAATGGCATGAAGGTGACTGGGTAGTGCATTTCCCTGGTTGGGGAGTTAGCATGGAGGGTCTAGAGAAAGGTTGGAAAAGATATTACAACATGGGTCCAGGTAAAGAGAACCCAGTGTAGAATTTCACAGTCGTATTTATTCTTATATATTTATTTGTTTGTATATAGGTGATTGCTATTCTGTTGGTTTGTTCAGACATATTTTATTTATTCCTCTCTGTTCATTTGATATCATCCCGTTCATTAGTTGAAATATATTTATTCGTTGCCCAATACGGTTTAGTCTCAACGGCTGCCTTTCTCTTTTTTTTTCTTTCTTTTTTTTTTTTTCATGGTTGGTCGTCTGATCTCGGATTACGTGAGCAAGTTTGACCTGTTAATATTTGACCAATCGAGCTAAAAATAAGCCAACCTTGGTGCTTTTTTTCGTCGTGCGTTTTCGGGTAAGGATTAAATTATGAAATTTTGGTGGGCGGTGGTGTATAATAGAAAAAAAAGGAAACAAAGTTTGAGCTTCCCGCCTTTCAGAGTTAGTTATATATGCAAGGTGGCTGGATGATTGGGAGGAAGTACATCTAATTTTATATATATCATACAGATTGCTTACTTCCTTGTGGAAGCTTGGGATTGCTGGATCTATTGACTTTGTTTTTCCAGATCAAATCGTTCACACTTATTTCAGACTTATTTGAACTGCTCACATTCTTTTAGTCACTATCATCTGTACGACGATTATTATTTATGTCTACCACCAGGGTCAAGAGATCAGCTTTATTTGTCCTACTTTTTGTTGGCACCTTATTAAGCTATTCAGTTTGGAGAGCTCAGACATTATTATTCAATCCAGCACTCAATTACCAACCGATAGTCAGACACCCAGATAAGAACAGTTTTGAGGCTCTGGATGTTCAAGAACGTCTACGGATGTTCCTTAAAGGAACAATTGACGATGCATATTTAAGTGGAATGAACGATCATATTGTAGCTCAAGAAGAAAAGAAATACAAGAAAAAGAAGGAAGAAGAAGATAAAAAGAGAAAGGAAGAAGAGGAAAGAAAGAAAAAGGAAGAAGAGGAAAAGAAAAAAATAGAGGAAGAGGAAAAGAAAAAAATAGAGGAAGAGATGAATAAGAAGAAAATAGAGGAAGAGATGAATAAGAAGAAAATAGAGGACGACATGAAAAAGAAAAAACAGGAAGAGATTAAGCTGAAAAACGACGACATCAACAAGAAAAACGAGGAACAGGAACAAGGCAAGAAGATACGTAAAAGGACAGAATGAAGATGACAAAACAAAAGAGGACATTGACACGTACATCTTGACCAGATTAAGAGACGGTAAAGACTTTTGCTTTTTTTTTCTTTCTTCTTTACTTTTCCTGGGGCATTTAACGATAACGAGGCATGCGGATTTCCCCCCACACACACACACGCACATTCTATGTATATGCATAACTTTAAATTTTATTTTGTAATTTTTTTTAAAAAAAACAAAAAAGAAAAAAGTTGTCAAAAGTTCTGAAACAAATGCCATTGTTCCCAACCCATGCATGATAGTGTGGCCATTTGACTTCGCATATTAAATTGACCTGTTAAAAATACAGATTGCAAATTGTCGCTAACTAAAGAATCTTGTAACCTCATGCAAGCTATTGACGAAAATGGACGTCGATAATGAAATCTCACCAGAAAGTAATAATGATCGGTCTAGAAATCTTTCGGAAATTACTCCTGAATTTTCACTGAAAGAAAATAATGATTCTCCACACGACAGCGACGAAGGCGGCAAATTCATGATAGAAAAAGATAATGACAGCGAAATTGCTGAAACTGGCGATTTGGAGGTCGTTGGAGATGAAAGTGAACAAAGCGACTTTACCGCCAGCGAGGAGTTAGACGGCGCGGAACTGAAGGATGAGAACATTAAGGCTAGCGACAGCGATGAAACCAGTCAGTCAGTTACTTATCGCAATGAACGAGAGATAAATATGCAACCTGAAATTGAAAATGATTTGGTTACTTTGGAGATTGCTGAAGTTAGCATCAGTGAACCGAATCAACATCCTGGCGATACCGCACAACTAGACGACGCTTATGACCAACCTGATAGTCTAAACTCGTTTGCAGCCGCCGAGGATACAATAGAGCAGGCTAGTCTCGAAGACCCTACCGAATTGGAGAATTCCGAAGAACGCGACGGCAGTAATAGCCTCCCGGCTGATGTGGACGATGATGATGATTTTGGCGACTTTGATGACCATAATGACGAGCAATTTAATGAAGATGACGAAGACGGCTTTGGTGATTTTGACGACGCAGCAGCAGTTATCACCCTCAATATACCCTCTGCCACTCCAAGTACTGTGCCGTGTCTTCATGAAGCTGACTTCAGTAACTCGATTGACCTTCAAGCTTCTATATTGTCAATGCTAAAACCATTGTCCGATCATGACGTACCATCTCCTCGACAGTCGCTTCCTGATGATGAGATTAGTGCTACCGCCTCTTCGTCATCTTGTGGCTCTGCATATTTTTCTGAAAGGAGCTATTCTTTATGGAAGCAGCTTGCTTTAATCTCTTCGCAGCTTCATCCCGTTGACTGGAAAAGATCTTCTATTCGAAGACTTCTTTTAATTTCTTTAGGAATTCCATTGGACTTGGATCAAGTATTGCCAAGAAAAGATACTAAAAGGTTAATTTTGCCGTCAATTTCTACGAGCAAAGACCATAAGGGTGCCAGTAAATCGCCAAATCCCTCTTCGGATGACAAGAGCCCAACCGACTCGAAACATGAAGAACTTGTTGTACAAACTGAGACTAACGTAGCACAATGGAGATCTATGGCGAATATTAGCATTGAAGCTCTGAATAATATGTCAGAGGAGGAAGTATCGCTACATATCTCCAACCTGAACCAGGCGCTAACTGAAGCTCAAGCCTTGTGTATTCAATGGCAACAGAAAAAAGATTTAGCAATTCAAGATAAAGAAACTTTTGAAGGAGTAATTGAAAGTTTACTTGAATATGCCCAACGATTACGACGAAAACGCTAATATTTTTATTATTTTTTTATTATTATTTTTATTATTGCTGTCATTATGTTATTGCTACTATTTACGATTAATATTTCTTTTTTTTTTTAGCATAGATATTCTCTTAATATAATTGATGCATCTGACGACCCACTAGCTAAGATCGGCTCCTTTGGCGAAAAGCTTACGTCATTTACACAACCTATATGACCAGGAAACTTATCCAAAAGTATTCTAGTAAACGAATCCCATATGGCTACAGTACTATCTCCCGATCCTGCTGCTATCCTACTCCCGTCACTATTCCATTTGGCTCTAATAAGATTTGTCTCGATTCCGGACGGCGCTCCGTCAAATACGTTTAACTGACGTGTAGGCGCTGACACAAATGGTCGAATATCCCATGTCCGCACTGTACTATCGGTTCCATTCGACAATAGCTTTTCGTCATTCCATATCTGCAAACTCGTAATCATACAGTCTCCGTGTCCTTCTAACTGATACAAAGGTTTTCCTGAATTCCTTATGTCCCATGTGGAGATTACATTGTCAACGCCTCCAGAATAGATTCGCTCGCCTACAGTATCCGAAGCCACTGCTAGGATAGGGTATTGTGTACGAATGTATGATACCGCATGTTTCTCTCGTTCGTCCCACATACCAATGCTTCCGTCATCGCTACCTGACACAACTATTTCCGTACCCCGTTTGTTAATTGAGACACTATTGACTATGCCGTCATGTCCTTCAAATTTTCGGATTCGCTCTCCAGTCGTCACGCTCCATATGCCCAAGCTACGGTCAGTACTACACGTGTAAATCTGCTGACTATCCCTCGACCATTGCAGCCCCACCACAGCCCCTTTATGTCCTTGCAGCATTCCAATATTGGCATTATCATCAGCTGCCTTCCATATTAACACTAACTTATCCGACAATGACCCTCCAGATGCCAGGTAGTCTCCACTTGAATCATATTCTAGACTTAAAACTGGTCCATTATGTCCTGTTAATTGGATCACAGGCCCCGAAAGTGAGGTCTTTCGGGCTCTTGCGTCTTTATGGTACCCATCTCGCCCAGCTTGAACAACCTGATTATCTATCTTCGGCCGTTTGACTAACGACGAGGACGACGCCGACATGTATTAACCTTACTTCGGAGAAGGAAACGATAAAACGACTGTACGGAACAGAGTCAAATAACGAAAGCAAATTGAGAAAAATATATAAAGCTGCAAAAAGAAAAAAAGACAAAAAAAAAAAAGGAGCTTGAAATTACTTGAAATTAGAAGAAGAGGGGAAATAAAAAAAATCTCATGAAGACCAATGTCCATTACAAGCTATCTGTATGATCGAAATCGTCGCTCTCGCTGGACAATCTCATACTGGCGGGAGGCTCAATCGATGGAATAAATTCAAGTCCAACATATGCCAATCCAATGACTCCGATGATAGACCCAGCAATGATTCTCAGAATATGTCCGTGCAACAAAATAGTTCCAATAAAAATGTAAACTAGTCAGAACTCATCGGTTACATAACAGAAGAAAACAAGAAAAAAAAAGCTACTTACACACTCCTCTTCCGACAAACGAAAACAAAAAGGATGCATATTTTGCAGTCTTGGGCGGCACTTGGAACTCAAGCAACCCAATTCCAAGTCCAAAGATAATTACGTAGATTGCAATGATCGACTTATTAGTGTTGAACAAAAAAAAATAGTGTCCTACTCGATCGAACTTACCGACTGCAAGGAGACGGGAAAGAATTGAGAAACTCCTCCTAAAACCGCAACAACCGCCACTGCTAAATTCACAATTCGAAATATGTTTGACAGATCCATAGGTTGTAACTACAAGATCCCACTCAACCAAATTGGCAACATCATCGCCACCCCAACCCTAATTCGTCCGACATATCTTCAAAAGATATGCAGCTGCTGCATGTGTGCCGAGAGTTTATAAGATTCCAACTTGCACATACCATCGATTCTATACATACGGATAACCAAACTAATGCATTGTATCATTGAAAATTATCTTGTACCTTATGCTATTAAGAAGAATTAGGCTAGAAGAAATGAGAAAAGAAAGAAAAAGAAAGAGGAAGAAAAATTATGCTTCGAGAAAAAAGGTAATTTATCCAATCCTAACATCTATATCAAGCATCTCCACTCTTATCCTCTTCTTTAGCCTCAGCCTTTGACTCAGCTGCGGGCGCAGTAGTAGTCTCAGGTGCCGCAGCTTCAGACATGTCTCCAGTCCACAATGTCAAATTATCTTTGAGAAGTTGCATAATCAATGTCGAATCCTTGTAGCTTTCTTCCGACAAACTGTCCAATTCAGCAATTGCATCATCAAATGCAAGTTTGGCCAAGTGACATGCTTTATCTGGAGAATTGAGAATTTCATAGTAGAACACGCTAAAGTTAAGTGCCAATCCCAATCTAATAGGATGAGTGGGCGGAAGTTCAACTCCTGCTATTTCACTAGCTGCTTGATAAGATTCAAGAGATTTATCGGCCGCGTCTTTACGGGTATCAGCAGTAGCAAATTCTGCCAAATAACGATAATAATCTCCCTTCATCTTATAATAAAATACCTTGGATTCGCCGGATTCTGCGGATGGAATCAAATACTTCTCCAAAACTTCAAGAATATCGTCACAAATTTTGGTTAATTCTTTCTCAATCTTGCCTCGATACTCTTTAATTAATCCAACTTGAGTAGTATTTCCTTTAGATTCTTCCTTTTGCTCAATACTACTAACAATTCTCCAACTGGCTCGGCGAGCTCCAATAACATTCTTGTAGGCAACTGAAAGTAAATTTCGCTCTTCAACGCTCAACTCCTCTCCCAATGCAGTAACTGCCTTCATGTTTTCAACCATCTCCTCATATCGCTCAGCTTGCTCAGCCAATTTGGCCAAATATACTAAATCTTCACGGGACGTTGATGCTGTTGCCATTGTTTAATAATAAAAAGAATAACTTGCTACTAAGGTTAGTTTTTTTTTAGTTCACCAATTGTTCACTGTCTTGTGTAAAAAAGTCTCCTTATTAAATATAATAACGTCATTGCCCAAACCTCAACTTTCACTCTTTTTAACCTCCAATTTCTCCAACCCTTAACCCTAACCCGCCCTAGTAGTTACCGGGGTAACCGGATTCACTAGGAATCAAACAGCAATCTAAGATTATTTGCTTGACATTGGGTTGATTTGAACAAACGGCGCATAGTGGCATCAATACCTAGAATGTCCTAGATTGATTCGATCATTCATCGGTCGTTGATGGTTTCCTCAATTGTTTGTCACCAATCACCAAATCGTATACATTAACTGACTCCCTTACCATTCCATCCAGAACAAAGAAAGAGAGTAAAAGAAACAAATAAATAAAATAAAATCAACAGGTAGCCATCAATTCCTCCGTTATCTCCATTTAAATATTTATCTCCAATTTATCGTTCATTGTTTCCTTCTTTTCCATCCTGTCAAAGTTCAACTTCCTCGACGTTTCCATTCCCTGTCACACTGCTGCCACATTTGCTACACTTCATCTTTCCAATTAGTTAATCCATTCGCGGATCCTGCATCCATCAATTCATCTCAAACATCTGTTTATCTTGTATTATATTGATCGATCGCTGTTTTCCCACATCATCGTGGTCTTTACTTACCTATAACAATAGAGATATTTAGGGGGTCCAAGTGTTGTGTAAAATCTAGAGTCAGTCGCGTGGCAATCACAAAGTTTAACTTTTCTGTTGATGTGGTGGTGGTGGTGGCTGTGCTTATGTCAGCATATCTAAGACACGCTTGTTCATTCCGTCTCCCCCCTTCCCCACGGCTCCTCTGCTTCTTTCAAAGCAACTGTGCATCTATCAGATGATCTGACGTTCTAGTTTATAACCGACGTATATTTATCGCTTTTTTCCATCAAAATATGTAAAATCTTATTTAATTTATAATTAGTTAGTATATCTACAGTCTAGTTCCCGTTATTGATTCGTCGCTGCTGTTGCTGCTGCTGGTGTTCCTGCATTTGCTGAATCGCCCTTTGTTGCATCATTACTTGCTTTTGCTGTAATTGCTCCACATACGCACCGACCCTCGGAGGTCTCGTAAAGCTGCGCTGATGATTAGCCGAATCAAACACTATCGCCCGGCCAAGAATAGACCCTGTCGTCTCAATTGGGCCCGGCGTCAAGGGAATTCCGGGAAGAGAATTAATCGACCCCAGTAATGTTTCTCTCATCCGCATAAACCGCGTACGAAATCGCACAGGCATTATTACTCTACGGTCTAACGGTAACGGATATGATCTCATTACTCCCGCTTTTACCTGTTCGAATTCCTGATCATCAGTTAGTGGCTGTTCATTATCTTGCTTATCTTCATTCTCTAGCTTGTCAAGCTCCCGCTGATGTTTCTGTGCCGATTGCTTTACTTGGTTGCGTTTTTGGTACAATTGAACCAGCACGTCATAAGGCTGACTGCGCCCAGGCACTTGCCTTTTGGCCCCAACAGAATGGGTCTTGCACGTCAAAGATCGTGAGCACATTCCTCCCTGTGGCAAAGCAACTCCACACTGCCGATCCAAATTGATTTTCTCTGGCGCGTTGTTCGGCTTCTCTTTGACTACTCGAGGCTTTCTTGCACGTTGAGCCCTCTCTCCTTTTGGCTTTTCTTTCTTGACAGTACTAGAACCACCTGCTTTTTTGTCATTCTTTTCATTCTTATTTACCTTGGAAACTTTAGTCGCTTGTTTAGTAACCCCATTAACGTACTTGCGCGGCCGGCCCTTCTTGGGTTTAGGTGGTGGCGCCACCGGCGGAATGGCAGCACCGGCTTCGGAGGTATTCGCTAACGTACTTCCTGCCACAGCTGAGTTCATGTTCGTTAACCTGTGCAACTGCCATCTGTGGTCGTCCACTGTCTCAGTTCAATTCTTGTGTGCTTTTGACTCGGATAGTGATGCGGTGGGGTTGATGCTGCAAGGGTTCGAGTCAACGCAAAACTTAAGGGATAAATTGTAAGGAGCCCCGTGTATTTGCTGCCGGGTTTGATCGGAGTTAAGGTTACGCTTATCACGTGAGTAGATTAGATCTTATCTCGGTCTTCAATCAGATCTCATTGAAATAATGCTATTATATATACGCTATATAGACATACAGAGAGTTGTTACCGCTTAAATAGTTTGCATTTCTTTTCTCTTTGCTTGTTTCGTCTTCGATTTCTTTTTCCTTGGTCAATTAACCTGGCAGATGGCTCATCTTGTTGGAAGCTCGCCTAATGCACCGACATGACAGATTTCAGTCAGTTTCTCAGTTCTAAATATTACGATGCTGTTTCCCTTTTGTTGTTTCTTAGGCTCAATTTATATTTGCATTTGTGTCAGAAATATTTATTTCTTTTTCCGACTACATGTACGCTTTTTTTCAGCCTCATGATACGGGTAAAGCGTTAAGTTTCCTTCCTGTGCGCATCAACCCGGACTCTCTCTCTCTCTCTCTCTCTCTCTCTCTTTTTACGAATGAATCCCAAACTACGCGATGCTTTACAATCTCTGAATCCAGCTCAATCAAAAGCAGTATGCCAACCTATCGATGGTCGTGTCCAGGTTCTAGCTGGACCTGGAACTGGTAAAACGAAGACTTTAGCCGTCCGCGTAGCCTATATGATTTCTTGTTTACATATTCACCCGTCAAATATACTAGTCATGACTTTCACCAAAGCTGCCGCAAAAGAAATGGAAGAAAGAATTAGCCAATTGCTTGATTCACCGCACTTATCCAAGTCCCTTAATATCGGAACTTTCCATAAAATATGTGTCGGACTACTAAAAAGAAATTGGAAACTGGCTGGCTTGCCACGTCGAGATTTCCGTATTCTTGACAGTAATGGACAAAAAGAAATTATTCGCGAGCTTCTAGAAAATGCTCAATTTGCTGTAAAAATGCAGTCTATGGGATATAGATCGGAGGGAACTGGCTCAAAACGCAAATGGCTGGACCCCGCGAATCAGTTAATAACTATCTCCATTGATACAGTGATAAGGGAGATATCTTGTATTAAGTGCAGAGAAAGCGTTCTGCAGTCTGGTGAGCGCCAGTCCCCATATTCGCTATTGTACCATATGTATGAGACGGAACTCCAGGAATGTAGATATCTGGATTTTGACGATCTGTTGGTTTATGCTGAGAAACTATTACTTAGTGCTCCTGAAGTCGCTAATAGATTTAAGGCGGTCTTAATAGACGAATTTCAAGATGTCAATAAACTCCAAGTTAGTCTATGTCTGTTGTTTTCCCCAACCTCGCGTTATTTAGCAGTCATCGGCGATCCTGATCAGAGTATTTATTCATTTCGGTTTGCAGATCCGAGATACGCGCAAGAAAGCCTTACTCATGCTTATCCTGAAATGCAAAAAATATATTTAGAAACTAGCTACCGAGCTGCCAGCCCCATTTTAGATCACGCTTTAGCAGTCATCAACTTAGATGTAAGGAGAATTTATCCGGACAGAAAATTATTTGGCCGACCCGGTTTGGCCAACCGATTGCCGTATCTTATCAAATTTCAGCACGAAAGATCTGAAGCGGCTGCGATCGCTCGGTCCATTAACCATTTGGTCCAGGATTCTGGTAAAGTTTTCCGATATAGCGACATTGTGATTTTGCTAAGGACAAATAAAGAGTTTGCCTCTTTTGAGCTAGCTCTGAACAAGGCAAATATACCTGTCCGCGTTACTGGCGGTCTTAAATTCTGGGACCATGCAGAAATTGCTCGTATATTGGATTATCTTCGATTAATCCATAATTCGTCAGACAAGTTGGCTGTCAAACGTTGTCTGACAAAGGGCAAGTTTAGACTGGGACCAAAAAAAGTTGAGGCTGTGTTGGAACATGGAGCCCAAGTGGGATATCTTGAGTTCCTTGAACAATGTGTCAAAGAGAAAGATACTGCTAAACGATACAAGCTAGACAGCGCGCATATAGAAGATTTTATCCGCCTTATTCAAGGCGCTAAAGAGGAGCTCACTAAATATCAAGGTGTCACAGCCTTGCATAAGGTCATCGAGTATATTAATATTCAGGCTAAGGTTTTAGATGTCTTGCAAGAGTCTGATAGTAAGGAGTGCAAAGAGACTGATTTTATTATCCGCACTAAGCAATTACGCCGCAAAACGGAAACCCGTAAGGAAAACTACACTACTCTTTTAGAATACGTTTTAAATCTTACAGCTGATATCAATGATGATATTGGCAACAATGATTCAAATGCGTTACTAAGTTATTTTCTACAGCAGGTCTCTTTGACTGACGAAGAATTATCTGACCTCAACACTGACGACCCTGACGCTCCTAACGCAGTTGACACTACTGATAAAGTCACTATCAGAACCTTGCATTCTTCCAAGGGGCTTGAATGGCCTGTAGTCTATCTGGGAAATTGCAATAACACAATTTGCGAACGGTCTGACGATGAAGCCCAGTTAGACGAAGAACGTCGTATACTTTTTGTGGGCCTTACGCGAGCGAAAGCTCTGGTTTATATGTGTTACTCTATGGCTGTGTCAGTTTTCGGTAAGCAAAAAGAAACAGATTTGTCATGCTTACTTATCCATGATAGTTTACGAAAATTGCGCGTGGACTGCGAAAATTTTATTCCGCAGTTGTCCCGTCAAGAATTCTGTGAGTTGGCCAGTTTCCTGGTTAGACCCGAACCTGATTTTACAAAAAGTGAGCCTACTAGTCCTCGTGCTGTCGGCAGAGAAATTCCTCCTGGTATGGGAGGCTTTCAGACTGCTCTCCAGGTTTATGACAATCAGATGAAACAGGAGCTTTTACAGGAGGAAGAACACAATAACGAAGATAATGGGCCTAGTAGAAAGCGTGCTCGGCTTTCTTAATTCTCCTTCTTTTGTCCTACAAAATAATATTATTACATTACGTTGGATTAGATACATAAATATGTGTTGATTAATTAACTCAAGACTAACTCAGCAAGTGTGCCTCCATATGTGCTGGAAGTATTCTGATTGCCCTCAATTGCAATAATAACATACTGCGCAGTATAGGTGTCATTCAAAGGAAATGTAGAAGAATTGCCGATTAATGGTAAGGAAATTACAGAATAGTCTTTGGTGGGGTCATAAGGTTCCGAGATCTGAACGGGAACATCCAATAAGATCCAATGCACTTGGACCTGGTTCTGCTGCGCAGGGGCCTGTTTCTTATGCAACAACGGAACGCGCCCATGGACATTGGCCGGAGTCGGTGCAACGCCAGTTCCAAAGAATATAGAAATATTGTTGGAAGTAGCAGTGGTAGAAAGAGTGGTTGGTGTCTGCTGTGTGGTCGGCGGCGGAGGAATGGTTATGGAATTAAGTGTCGGTAACCCGGGTGGTATAATACCGCTGGCATTCGTGACATTAATAGGGGGCGGGACGATAGTTGTAATATTCGGAGGAAGGACCGTGGTCCTGGACAGATTAAAGATTGAGGAATTCACACTGGTATTAAAAGGAGGCGGAACAATGGTTGAGTTAATGGGCAACGCAGTGCGAGTAATGAATGTAAAGTTATTGGAACCTGTTGACAATGTGGAATTTAAGGGTCTTGTTGTGAAATTGGTACTGATATTTGGCCGTGAACTTGTAATTGGAAGGATCGTCTGATTGGAAATTGTAGTTCGGGAGAGTGTGATTGGCGCAATTGTCGAGTTGTGAGGGAATGGTGGAACCGGAATATACGACGAGGGTACCACAGGAGGCGGCTGAGCATTAATCACAATGCCTAATGATACCTTTTGTGGCGGTTCAGGTCCCCACAAGAAAAATGCATTTGAGAAGCTTTGCTGTGCGCCAAGATCAATTTGAGCTCCGCTCTTGTTCTGATACAACGGCTGCCATCTCGTAGCGTTATCTCCATCACTTATTGCAAGAGGAAACTGGCCCGCAGTCCAATATTCGCTAGATAAGACAGACTTGCATTGCGCAATATTTCCTTGGATCGAAGTAGCATTAAGATCTGAACGGTAGGTAGGAATTATAATGGTCTGATTTACTCCCAGTGTGTAGTTGCCTGCTAGTGGATTTCTTGAGCCGACTGTAATGTTGATATAGTCTGGTTCGTTGGTTCCAAAGGGTACTCGCGTTATCGATGTGTTAGATATACTGATATTGACATTCAATGAGGCGCCTAGATATTTGAATCCTGAAATGGTATATCCAGGATTGATCTGAGGAGGCAATGACGGGTCAACAAACAACGTATCTGGATAGACGTGGAATCCCGTGAATCCAAGTGTATAGATATCAAGTAACGCTCCGTGGTTCACTAGTGACGGAACAGCGGGATAAATACCTCCATTCAAAGTGGCATTATCATTCCACGTTTGTGAAAAGTCGTACCATGGACGTCTTAAAAAAGGCTGGCTTGCCTTGAGCAAATAGGTATATGAGGAACATCCGGACGTGGACAACAATGCCTTATTTACGGCCAACGCTGCATAATATGGTTCTGGCGCAAAGCGAGATTGCTTGTAAGAATAGTAGTTCAAATCATTAATTCTCCGATTGTAGTCCAAATTTGGATAATTTAACGGGTACGTCAGCCATGGAACGCGGGAAGTGCCAACTAGTGTAGTGCCATTCGCCCATTGATTGTCCAAGGTTAGATCCAAAGTCGTATTTGCCGGAATTGCGATATTATTTGCAATATCAGACCAGCTGGAATTTGGTTGCTGTCCCAGCATATTTGCCGCAGAAGTGGCTGCCCGCAAAACTTGCGCAATAGCGCCATTGAAAGCTGCATTATTCGTATTATTATTTGGCAAAAATGTCCAGTACTGGTTGTTTGTCGAGCTGTTCTTTACCACAAAGCTGCTGTAAAAATTAGCAACGCTACTAAGCACATTATAACCTTGGTTTTTCAACTGCGTGCTAGAATTGGTGGAAATAATTGACAACCACTGGGCATAAGCCACCTCGAGACTTGTTTCGAAGCTCTGGTTAGTTTACAACAAAAGAAGGAAAAATGATAAAACAAAATACTCACCCTATTACACGGAATTAGATTTGTGCAATTGCCATACAAGGATGATGCAAATGGATACAAGGCCCCGCCATATCCGGATTGGTTAGCATTTTGGTTTGCCTGATTTAACAGTCCGGCTCGGTAATTGGTCACTGTTGGGGATAAGAAGGGATACAAACTATTTAATCCAGGGTAGATCCATTGATCCGTACCTCCAAATATATATCCAGCGTATGCATCAGAAGTCAATCCAGCAATGGGAATTGAGTTATCAAAATTTGGACCTTGAGCTGGGAATACATTGGCTAGCAAGTTGTACAATGACGATCGCACTGTTGTATCCAACTGCACGTCTCCAGGAACTGAGATATCTGCGTATGACCAGATTTCATTCCACGCAAGAGTGTTTTCAGCTACAAGGGCATCCCAGCCTTCATTTGCCGCATCAGAAGAGAACCCCTGAACCAAGCTTGCAGCTCCTGGGAAAGTAGCATTAGATGCGATTCCTACAAATTTATAAGCAGTAAACCATTGATTCGCAGGTAAAGACACAATGAAGTGCTGGTCCACTGTTGATGTCGTAGACACATTTCGCTGTGAAGTATCCACTGCGCTAGAGTTGCTAAAGGTCACACTGCTGTACTCATAAGCAGTTACATTACTGACTCCCTGTGGAGAGACTCCTACCCAAATTTGATTAGTACCGGCAGCCCCTGAGGTCACGTAGTTTGTTCCCATTGACGCTGCGAAATCAAGAACGTCACGCAAAACAATTTGAGCTCCCGAGCTTGAGTAGATATCAAGCCTAACAGCGCCCAAATATGGCTTAGACCGATGAGCAAAAATAGTGTAACTGACATTATACGAATTAGATGAGCCTTGAGGGGTCCAGGTGTAGTTGGTTTGAACAATTCCATTTCTTAATGATAAAGCCTGAGAGTAATTAGACAGCTGCGTGTAGTTCGTATTGTTATTTAGTGAAGTACCAGATGCAGAATCCAAGACCTCCAGCGTAGTCCACTGTGGCAACGTGGCTAAAAATTGCTCTGGGGCGTTACTTGCATTCACAACAGTTCCATTGCCGAGTGTATATGATGATGCCACATCATAGAATCCAGAAAGGTAAGCGCCTGCATACCTAGGATTATATAACGGCCAACCATTCTGAGGGATTGATCCTGTTACATTTGTGGTATTAGTATCATAAACAAATCCAAATCCTTGCGTAGGAATGCGTGCTCCAATATAACCGTTTGCAACAAAAGGTTGAGTAGCAAACGAGTTATTATGAATGGCAGTGGAGGTTAACGTTCCACTGGCAGGATTGTAGTAGCCTTCATATAACTGGAAATATGCTGACGTCTGATTATTCACTGCGGGAGGAGGCGGAGCATTCGGAAATACTACCGTCGGGATAGTCTGGCTAGATGCCAACGTGACCAACGTTGTAATAACTAAGGTCAACAACATTGTTTTACCCACCCAATGATCAAAGTGCAAACAAAATAAAATTCCCTCTGCTAAACAATACTATATATTCAATATTTGTTGCTAACAAAAAACCATAACGACTAATCCTTGCTAAGTAATGTTTGCACAATCAAAACGCAAACCAGTTTGGAACGGCACCAGTTACAAACTGCCGTCATATCCTCATTAGGCAACTTCCATCACTAAAAATATTTCACGATGAATGCGTCTACAGCCTAGTTTGCATTCACGCTTGCTGCAGACTATACTCATTTTGTATAATCAATGCATGCGGCCATTTAAGCTTAAAACTTATCAGGCCAGATTTGGCAATATGAGAACAATTAAGACTTCGTTATTTGGGTCCTATGACGTTAGAAACCAGTGAAAACCTAAAAACGCCTCCAAACTAGGCGCAAATTAAAAAAAAAAAGAATTGTGGCATCCCCGCGAATTGTTCCTAGCAAATTGAATTACTATCTCTCTTCTTAACTTCCATCCATGCATCAACGAAAGTTTTCATAACTACAAGCTGATACTAAATAAGCTCATCAAGAAAAAACTGAGTACTGGTCGATGCCATCTAAAAATTCAGATAGAGAGAGCAAGAATATTGTAAAAAAAGATGAAATTCATCATTTTTTCTTTTTCTTCGGGCTTTAAGGTTATGTGACTCGCTTTGGTTGCGGCTGGCAGCAGCCGGTCACTAGAAAATGTTGACGGACCTCACTCATCGTCAATTCCTGGCATGATTTTCACTGGCAAGATACCCTAGCCCTTCTCCTGACCCTAGTCCCGTCTGCCGGCGTATAATACAGCAATTGAGTTCAATTCTCTTACGCCACGAACCAATCAAATCAAGAACCATGACTTCAATTGTTGCATTTCGAAGAGCCGCTACTCTTGTTGGAAACAAGAGAGCTGCCGGCATTGCATTCCAAAGATTCTACGCCGAGGGTGACCTTGGTGCTCCTCGATCTACCGGG
The DNA here is from genome assembly GCA_030581755.1 of Crinitomyces ghanaensis. Lineage (NCBI taxonomy): Eukaryota > Fungi > Ascomycota > Dipodascomycetes > Dipodascales > Trichomonascaceae > Crinitomyces > Crinitomyces ghanaensis. The sequence continues at coordinate 94,557 of JAKTVX010000030.1, forward strand.
GCCGACACCTTCAACAAGAGAGAGAAAGCCAACGAAGACTACTACGTCCGCGAACATGAGAAGGAAAAGCTTAAGCGTCTCCGTGATGAGATTGCCTCTAAGGAGAAGGAGCTTCAACGTCTCAAGGATGATGCTAAAGAACTTCATGACAAACACAATGCTTAGATGTATATAAAATGAAAATCTTTCGTTGATTCTATTAATATTGTTACTATTAAACTTTTGGACTACTGGTCAATTTCCATTTCAGCTGCGTGACTCTTGTTGGGTGCCTCAAACGCAATATTAGCTGGCTGTACATCAGTGAATTTGACTGAGGTAGTATTAATATTGCGGTCAAGTGTCAACAATGCCGCCAACTCTTCGTCTTGGATCTCAAACTTACTGTGAGTCCAAGCAGGCTTGGCGGTACTTAATCCTCCTGTTAACCGGACAACTTCTGGATATCCTGATTTGGATTTCTCTGAAGGTACAAGAATTAAGGTAGCCATTTCCCTAGCTACTACTACTGGACTGCTATCTAACTTTCGAGCCTTATTCCGATATACCGTTCCCATGCTTTTAATAGCCGTCCAGGGTACGAACTGGATAGTCTCAACAGGAATTGGGACGAACATATGATGCTGTACAAGTTCTGATAATCCAAGTTTGGCAGTATTTAAGCTCAACTCATCATCGACCAAGTATGATAGCTTGAATGGATACACTGATGTGGCTCGTGATGCCACGGACTTAGAACTCTTCGTTTTCAGTCCATAGGTCACAGTGAAGTCGCGCGCATACATCGCAGTTCGATAAGAATCTTCTGGCTTAACAAGCAGGATCCCCAGCTGACCCTCCACAGCAGCCATTCGAATATCTACAAGCCATGCTTCTCCAGCTTGGACGACGAAGCTCTCCCGCTCTTCAGCCGGATGCACAGCTTCCCATGCCTTGTTTTCAGTTGTCTGAGTGCTAGCATTCTGCAACTTTTCAATCTCATACTCATTTTCCTCCTCCTCGTCCCACTCTACGCCTTTCAAATCTGACTCGTTGATAGTCTTACTCTGTCCGGCTAAAAATCGTCGGACCCTTCGTACTCGACTGCCGGGGCAAACCTTTACTCTATAAGTCTTGGCGATCCGCTCTACGACCGACCGAATCCGTGTCCCAGTAATTGCCATGTTCGCCGAAACTGCAAAATTTTCGGGTTTAACTGCCGTGCTTAGAAGCGACACTACCGCTTCAGTAGCCAAATATGAAGCAATCATTGCATCCGCTTCGGTACCAACAAATGGCTCAGTAGGCTTAGAATCCCACACTAACAAGGTATGGCTAACTTGCGCCGTGTACCCATCAATATGGATTCCTACAGTAATTTTAATCACGTCCCCATCATTAATATGTCCTCCTTGAAAATACTCTCTGCCTTCCTCGGGAGCCATTCCATTAACATATGCACCTTTTTCGATTTGGACGGGTAGTGCGATGCCTTTTTCTAAACCTTCCTCATCGCTGTTGTAATCGTTAACAGCCTTGTTTAAAAATGCGTCTCCAACTCGACATATGTCTCCCAAAGTGCTAGACGACGAGCCTGCTCGGTCTTTAATATATGATATTATGTATGCTAATCCGCTTTGAGCTATTTGCCCGGCTGCACGATATTTTTCAACTGTCTCATCGACCAACTGGTTCTTTTCATCAATAAGAACCTTTTGTTCACTGGTTAGTTGTAACTCCATGGTATTGTAGATGCAGGACAATGAATTTTTCGCGCTTACTTAATTTTTTTGAGCCGCATGCAGCACCTTCGAACGAACGAGGAATATGCAGCAACAGCGATGGCCGACAAGCTGAAAGGACACCGAGCAACGGCTCCACATTAACGATCAGTGAGGTCTGCCATTATCCTCCGTCTATTCTCCTGAGTGTCATGTACCATGCTTCACGCTGATAGATATTTCTCAAGGTGCAGGTGGCCGGTCTATGATTCTACAATTGGAGAAGTCCATGGCTGCACGAAGCAGCACCTTCTATAGCTGATATCGGACCTTCGAAAGATATTGGGGTTTTCGGGAGTATTATATAAGAGGCACCACGGTGATTAAGTTTGCCGTGTCTTCCTAGAAATGCTTAGCCGAGTCCTTTTATCGAAGAAATTCATCTTTTTGTCGACAATAATATCAGCTCTAATATATGCTATTCAGACCTCCTCTAATTTCTTCTTTTCTTGCAGCACTGATACGCAAAATACCAATGATGGACGTAAAACTCAGTCGATTCTTCCCATCAACTCTACTCTAGGATTTAATAACATCCTTTACATTAACTTGCCGTATCGCTATGATTTAGATGATGCCATCTTGCTACAGACAAAAGTTTCAGGAATCCGAGCCCAGGGTCTTCGATCCATTACTACTGACAAATTGAATGAAAAGGGCCTCCCTCCTTCATCATTAGACAATCCGATGAAACAAAGTGTAAAGTCATGCTATAGAGGACATATGAATGCATGGCGCAAGGTTTTGGAAGAGGATTGGGAAACGGCACTAATTCTCGAAGCAGATGCTGTGTGGGATGTCAACATTCGAGAAATTATGGGGTATTTTTCCAATGGGCTATATGACCTTCTTAAACAACGCGGAGTCGCCTTAAATGAGAAGCCGACTGTTAGCGATCCATACCTTCATGAGCATTGGGATGTTATAAATTTTGCACCATGTTTTGAGAATGAAAATCATATAAATGAGAGCTTAATGTACTTTGATCCCTATAGTTCCAATCCGCCGCCGCCGCCTAGTGAATATTTCGGTGTGACATTCTCGCACGACCACCGAATGGTCCGGTGGCACCATGATCCTGCATGCACCGGAGCATATGCAATCACTAAGAAAGCCGCTATGAAGTTGCTCTTAAGATTCAGCGTTGATATGGGCGCTCCGGTTGATAACTTGATGTCATACATGATAGCCGACGGACTGTTGGATGCTTACTCCGTGTATCCAGTAATTATGCCTCAATGGGAATTTGTGCATGGTATCGGCGCAGATAGTAAGAGCACAGATAACGGCGATGTAAGCGATGTGGCAGTCGCGGAGGAAAAGCGTCGCAGTGCCTGGAAGCGAGCCCATGAAAGTCAAAACATCTGGCAACTCAATGGTATGTTTCAACATTCCAAAATTCGCTATCCGGCGCTTTTTGGGTTGAAACAATGGATCTATAAAGGATTACCTAGTAGAGAAGAGAAAAGCCGTGAAGATTAGGCGTACCGGATAATCTTCGCAATCTGAACTACTTGTTTCAACTTGTACGTAATCTAATACTCATACTCTAGAAGACATTTATTACTATTATTGTCCTTATAATCATTGGCATGATAGTTTTTTATATTCATTCCCATTGCATTATACCTCTGGTTTGCTCTCCATGCTTCTGCTGGATGAAATTTTTCCCATATTTCCAAGCGGCAATGCCGGCGCCTGAAAAATCTTAACGTTTATGCAGGACATACACGCACTAGATGAGCCAAATCCACTGCCCGTTAGGATATATGGGCAGACAATAAATTTAGGATAATTACTTGGTGGCCTGGACTCCAGATCTCGAGCGACCAATTAGGTCTGACGCCTTAGACATAAATATGCCAGATTTCCAGGGTTTGCTCAAAATAGGAAAAGGATGGGATGCTCTGCCGACTGTATACAGTTTGTGTTCGCGACTAGACCCTTATCCGAGCCGAGGCCAATAGGACGACAGGAATATGCATCCCATTGGGATCTGGCGTTTGCTATAGCGCTCGTTCTAATCGTAGTTCGATTGAATCGTATCTCGAATGATGTCATTTGGACCTACCTTTAGGAGAACCCTTTTATGAGACCATATGAGAACAACTAACAATAGGACTCTCTCCTGGACAAATAATGATCGCCGCAAATCCCGTCATAAAGGTGGCAAGGGTTCCTGTCAGTGGCGAAGGTTCCTGTCAACGTCAATAATTGACTTTTTTTGAGGCCGTGAAGGGCTCCGCCACTCAAAGAAGGTTCCCGTATTCTATTTGAGGCCAGTGACGACGCGCCCACCGGTTTACTCCTAGCTTTTCTATACGCGAAGTGGCTGAACCATCTAATAATCCAGATACCGAGTAATAAAATAAAAAATTTAAATGATTGTGGATGAGATATTGATACTGCTCTCCGATTTGCGTTAAAACATTAGCGGCGCCCTTTCGGGAGAGATTCTCAAAAAAAAAAAAAAAAAAAAAAAAAAGGCCTTCATTATTTAGATATTAAAAATGCCCGACCCTCCAAAAACACTAGTGGCACACCAGGCTGCCTGCAAGCGTCCCAGTATAATGAATTGGGCTGGTTACATATTTTCCCGGCATGAGGCTCGACCGACCGCATTGCATATTCATCGCATTATAGCATTAACGTCGTTTAATTGGGATCGGACACCTGAGCCTCAGAGGGATACGAAGAATTCCTGACGCCGCAGGCTTTACGAAATTTTTATTATTATTAAAACTACCAATACAGTAGCCGGGAAGGTTAGGGAATCCTTCGTATATCTTCCAGCCCTCGGATCCCATTGCACGATGTCTGTAAGGAGGAGAGGATGGATGTGCGTTTTTTTGAACGAACCCGCCCCGGAGGCAAAACAGAAAGAAAACCAAATGAGAGTTTTTGTAATACGTAAAATCGTTGCAGTGAAAATGCATCACGGGCTTTAGCCATTCTATGCCTGTTTTGTCCACAATTCGATCAGCTTAGATGAATTGAGTGAATATATAAGCAATGGGGTGCGCACGAAGTGTGGATCCAAGAGTGATTCACCTTAAGTGAACTTTAGAAGTCTAATGTTATCTAACCTCATCCGAAATTCAAGACTGCAATACAAGGTATTGGCGCTCATTATCGGTGTGTCGCTTGTCGCATTGTCAGTCCGGCTAATGTTTATTAGCGAAGCATTGTATATTGCTGGTCTCAAATACCGGGGAGCCATGGACCTAATATCCTCATCGTCTGCATCAAACAGCGGTAGCACCGCCGCCACGCACATGAAGCATCAACGGGTCAACTCGACCCTCGGCTTCGAAAAGATTATATACATTAACCTTCCCTGGAGGTATGATAAAGATGATGCTATGGCGCTGCAGGCCGCTGTTTCGGGAATAGACATTATTGAACTCCCGGGTGTTCCTGCGGACCAAATGTTGGAAAAGGGATTGGGTCCCTCATCTAACAAAGATCTCCCTCCTACTACAAGAGCTTGCTTTAGATCTCACATGAACGCGTGGCGGGCCATCATTCAAAACAATTGGCAGAGCGCGCTTATCATGGAGGCAGATGCTGCATGGGATACCGATATTCGAGAAATCATGGGGCACTTCGCACTTGGTCTCGAGAATATGTTACATCAGCAGAGTTTGGCCCCCGAACGTGCCAAGTCTACCACTGATAACCCGTACTTGGCGGAATATTGGGACGTCTTGCAGCTCAGTATGTGGAATGGGGACAGCGATCCAAAGAACGGTAATGACACTCTAATATACCACGACCCCTATTCGGAGCCGACCGCAGATTATCACAAAATAAAACTTAAAGAAAATGAACGGCTTATCAGATATGGATCGTTTGGCTGGGCCACTTCGGGCTATGCTGTATCCAGAAAGGGGGCCATGAAATTGCTACATAGAAGTATTCTCGATATGGATGATCATGTAGACCAAGTCATGTTGCAGATGTCAGGCAAACCGAATTTCCATACCTTTTCGTCCGTTCCTCCTATTTTTGCTCAGACAAGTTATCAAAAAGGACTTGGCATGGACAATCGAAATTCTGATAGAGCAACTTCCCACCCGCCTAGTGAACAGAACCAGGACGCATGGAAGTCTGCGCGAGAAAAAATGTCGCCTTGGACACTCTTGGATGCCTACGAGAAGATTAAATTTAAAAAGTTTGCCTTGTGGGATTTAAAGGATTATCTTTACGGACCAGAGCCATCAAAAGATAACATTTAACTAGGAGTAAAAGCAAGAGCTTTGTATGAGACAGATTAGTAATGTGTTACAATTTCATTTAGATTTCACTATCCCTCAATAGACGAGTTCCGCAAGAAGAGATTTATCGCGATTGTTATAAGAACCATCGGTACGAAAATCTTACCATATTTTGCATATATTAGTTTCCTAAGGGCACTAATTACTCATCATTTGGCTGAAACACATAGGGAAATTCTGCCGAGGCCACCGACTCAGTGACCGAGCGTGGCCACAAAAATCCTCGTGTCATATAAAGTTAACATTAAAGTTCGCTTGTCTTATCGTTTCCTTGACACTGTTCACGTGATTATCGACCAATCACGGTCCCTGTTTCCTTATCAATTACTCACATTTTCTAGCGTATTGCTTCTCGAAATTATCTCATATAGATTCCCATTTTTTGATAGCCGTATCATGAGAACCCCGCATTAATCAATTATGGGAGCTGTACTACATCCAAAGTCTGAAAGCCAATCGTTAGGTTCAGGCGACACCACGGATATCGTTGAACAATGTATAGAAGTCACCGGGAAATTTGCAGACCAAATTATGGCTAAAAAATTTCACGTTTTACGTGATATAATATCAGATATTAATGCTAACGACAACGAAGACGACGATAATGATAATCAAGATATTACGGCTAACAATTATTCCTATGAAGAGTTTTGTCGCGACTTTGATGTTCACGATATATACACGAGACGACTATTGGAACTCCTTGTCCGCGAAACAATGAATCGTCGACAGATGAAAAACAGGTCCTGAGAACGAAAGTAAACAACCAGACAACCAAGGAATTGTCCAACTCCTCAGTGCTTTTTTTGCTTATTTATTATCATATAAGAACTAGACTAATACATAACGTCATACATTTTTTTTTTTACTCATGGACTATCTTTCCGCCAGCCGCGATTCCTTTTCTGCCCGGACAGCTGCCTTGGTTGTTGCAACATCTTCTTGCCTGGCGTTGTAGCTTACAGATACCTGATTGAACGGGTTCTCGTCACTCTTTTCAAATTCTTTATGAAGAAGCTCCTTGTATTGATTCAATCGCAGCCCGGGCCGCTCCTGTTTAATTTCTGGTAATCGTCTCTCCTCAAATGCCGCGTATGCCGCTTTGACTCTACGTTCAGGATGTCTCTCAATTCCTTTATTGGCGTTAGAATCTGATGTCAATTCAAGGGCATCTAAAGCTTCATCAATTCCGGTGGCACTAAGCGCAGACAATTTTCCAGAATCGCTGATAAAATCGTCAAGTTTGCCTGCACGTCTAGCTGCAACCTTCTCTTGTCCTCGCTGTTTACTTTTGACTGACTTGGTTGGAAGAGCTGCTTCTTCCTCTTTCAACATGGCATCCCGCTCAGCTTTCTTACGAGCTGCTTCAGCTTTTTTATCCGCTTCCGCTTGTTTCTTGGAAGATCCTTTGGCTCCGACAGCCCATTCTTCGTCTTCTATAGCTTGGCGTTTCGTTTCTTCTTCTTGCCGCTTTCGTTCGGCAGTTTCTGCCTTTCTGGCATTACCAGCTGCCTGTTGTTAGTTTACTTTAATTTAATTTATAGCATCTGTAGTAAAATCTGCTTACCTTTCGAGTGTTCTCTCCTCCGCCTCTTGATTTTCCCATAATTCAACTTGCCTGTGTGATGGCAACCAAGTACAGGTCTTCTGCCTGTCGATGATGACCCAGAGCCGGCAATTCCCCTAACCCGTAACCTTGAAGGTGACCCAGGACAAAGAACCACTAGGTGAACTTCCTGTCAATAGTGGGGCCAAGGCTTGACTGCCTAAAGAAAAATAGAAGATTAAAAAATGAAAGCTAGTTGCTGAATTAAATGCCTCTCATCGCTGATATTTAACTTACTCTAAGTTCGTTTTTTTCCGAAATAATTAAATCACTTGACTGTTGTATTTGCTCACGTGGTACTCATATGCGTTGCGTGTATAGGTAGTATACCTACAAGGGTTTGGACTTTCTTTTGTTTTCCAACTACTAATTCACAAAATGTTTAGTACAACATTACAAGATCATTTAATATATAAATCAATGCAGTAATTATGTTTTCTCGTTCGTCAATACTTATGGGCAAATATCGGCGCTTTCCCCTCATATTCCTTCTTGCAATTCTTGCTTGTGGTGCAGGAGTCATATTTCTGCAAATAGCCGTCTATAGGCACACTTCTATTCCAATTCTTAGTACTAAATCATATGCTGCTGATGATTCTAATGATGATGTCGGCCGTCTGATCATCAATTCTACTCTTGGATTCGAGAAAATCCTTTATGCGAATCTTCCTTATAGATATGATCGAGGAGATATAATGGCTATGCAAGCCACAGTGTGCGGCCTTGACTTCATTAGAACTGACGCTGTCAGCGTGGACCAAATAAGAGACCAAGGACTACCTCCGATCTCTAATCCCAAAGAAGTTTCCTTCTCTGAAAGAGCCTGTTTTAGATCTCACGCTAATATTTGGCGCAAGATGTTGGAAGAGCACTGGTCAACTGTTCTCGTAATGGAAGACGATGCTACTTGGGACCTGAACATAAAAGATATCATGAGCCACTTTTCATCTGGTTTGTACCAGCTTATGCAAAAGCTTAATATATCTTCTGACCCACCAACGGCTCAAGACCCCTACTTGAGTAAACATTGGGATGTACTTCAACTGGCTGGATCTTTTCAAAGCCCTGAATTTTTGAATTGCTCCCTACTATATGATGACCCTCATGTTGTCCCTGGAGCTGACCTATTCGGTCAGTCACTACCGGCAAATAAACGGGTTCTGCGCTTGCATGCTGCCACGCTAAGTGCGGGAGCTTATGCACTAAGTCGGCGTGGAGCACTCAAACTTCTTCTTAGAAGTTCTGTTGATTTGGACCGCCCGGTGGATTGGTTTCTTACAGAAATGGTAAATAACGGGAATCTTGAGGTGTATTCTGTGAGTCCAGTCATCTTCCCTCAGTACGCATATTTCGAGGGCCTAGACATTGATTCGAAAAATAGTGACAATAGAGCCACGGATTATAGTGAAGGAACAGCAGATGTGGCTGAGTTATGGGAGAAGATTCATGATACCATGAATGTATGGCAAATTCATCCTCTGTTTAAGACATCTCAACTTAGAGAACCAGTGTTATCGAACCTAAAAAAATTGATTTACGGATAAGAATGACCATGTGTTCATTTTTAGGCCGTATTTATGCTATAAACCATGATATTTGGTGCTGCTGCCAAAATCTAGCTTTGTAAGTTTCTATCATTTCGTGAAATAATCGTCTAGTTCTGCATGCATTTTTTTTTTCTTTTTTTCTTTTAGGTTTCTGGCAGACTTTTACATAAGTTATCTACCTCATGCCAATTGACATCATACGGACTCAGCCACTGAAAGCTGTCAAGTGTCACTGATGATGTCAAGATCTGATCAAGCGCATCTGCTCCGGAACTACTTGGAGTACTTGTCCCTGATCGGAAAGTATTATGATCATTATTAGTCAAACATTCAGTCTTTGAAGTGCCTTGCGCAGCTGACGCCGTGGCAGCTGAAATCGATTCCGAAGCCTGTGGCACATATGCGTTTTGTTCTGAAATCACTCTTTGCAGTGTCTCTCGGACCGCCCGTACTACCGAGGCTGACTTAACAATCAAAGGCATGTTGGGACTAAGTTGAGCCATCCGCTCAATCGAGTCGGTCGCTTTTTCAAAATCTTTCATTAATGCAGTATCAGCACATTTAGTGTCTATCCATTCTTGTGCTGCAGCAATAGCTAAAACTACTCCAGCATGGAAACAATAAAATGCTCCGATTGCCCGGACATACGACCGAAAAGGTTGGAATTGTGGAGTTGTAGAAAATCGATATATCCGCTCAACTATATCTCGAGCGGAGTCAATGCACCGTTGCTTTGATTCGGGGTGGGTGAAGAAATAGGGCCGATGTAAAAGCAATAGGTTTTGATTTAAAAAATTCCTAATCATGTCATATTTCACCGAGGAATTCGACGCGTATCCTCTCTGAATCTTGTATGGAATATCCCACTCTCGAAGTGAATCACTGACTGCCTGATCAACCTCACGAACTTCGCTATAATCTAGTAGTTCACGTTTTCGCATGCGCGTATGGATCGAAGAGAAAACTCCACCAATCTTCACTTTGAGTAACATATATGTCATTTGGGTCAGTCGAGTCGGATCAGACATTTTCTCTAGCGTTTCCACAGTTGTGTACGTTTCTAAATCTTCGTCATTTACATTTAAAGGCAGCGTGGCGTCAGGCCTATACATAAGTGTGGGACGGCCAAATAAACAGAGCTGAAGATTTTCTAATAGTAGCACTCCTGCCCAACACCTCTTTCGTTCTTCTCGTTCAATGAGACTAAGAACATGCAATGCAGTGCTGTCAGCATTGCATCCCAATGCTGTTGCCATATTACAAACCATACCAAATATTGGCCATGATGGTCCCTCATCTCCGTCCGTATGTAAAATCCCGTCCAATATGATTAGTAACGTTTGTACAGCCACAACACTGTAGTCTATAAGAAAATTATCGGCCGAAAGACATTGTAAAGAGAACGCCCGCATTTTTTTTGCAAAATCGCCGACACAGTTCTCACCTGTCCAACCTGAATTATGCAAAAGACGATCTAATTGCACGCAGTCCGTTCCTAGATACAACGCTGCCATACAAAATATGCTACTAAACAGGGCGACGGTAGTCAGGGAAAACGCCTGGCTCGTTAAATAATCTTTTTTGGATGTAAGGGCTTGTCCTTTCGTCTTAATGTTGCTTTCACAAGTGCCTGATTGACGATCCTTCTCCCTCTTATTAGTATTATGCGAATAAATAACCTCCCACATCTGAGCGTACATTTGTCGAACTTTCGGCTCAAACACCACGCGAAATACAACATAAGACGTCTGGAAGTACGTGTCTAAAAGATAGTCACATAATTCTTTGGGAGGCAGCTGGGAATATAATTCCTCATGAGGCACATTCAACTGAGAAAACGGGAACCCTGCAAAAATCCCAAGACTTTCTGAAGAATATGGTCGAGGAAACAACTTTCTGTCTTGACCCTTGCGGAACGCATCTTTTAAAAAATTCACATGACCTGCCAAGGCGCTCCACTCAAACATCGGCATTTTGAGCTGGGCATGAGCCTGGTCGCGGACGTTGGTATCGATGGTCGAGAATCTCATACTTGATTCAGAAGCAGATTGAGGCTCCGGCGGTGCCCGTCCTGGGCCAGGAACTTCAGATGATGCAACTACATCAAGACTAGGCGTAGACCCCAGAATTCCTTGTCCCGAGCTCGGAGTAGAAAGTCCGCTCGGGGTACCAGACACCGTCGAGACACCGGTTCCGGGGCTAGTGGTCGAGCTCATTGGACTAGCTCGTTCATACAAATTGTTTGCTGTATTAAGATTCCCATTATTCAGAAAAGTTTCCCAGTCAGAAATGAGGTTTCTCCTCCGGACTTGCTCCAATAATGATTCTAGATGATCTATGTGAACCTGTATATCTTGGAACCGAATCTCTGTTCTGTCCCCTGGATTGTGTTGGCCAACGCCGGTGCTATTGACGGACGACTGAACTGCCTGAGGGCTGTAGCAACAACCCGATGTATGATTTCGCTTAATACACGAGTTGCACGGTAGCCGTCGATCGCATTTGGTTTTCCGAGTTCGACACGGGTTACAGCTCAATGGCTTGCGGATCCCACGAGGTTTTTTGGTCTTGGCGATATGGGCATCCGAATTGGTCTTAGCATTGTTGTTGTTAGTAGTAAATTGTGATGATGATGAAGATGAAGATGAAGACGATGACGGCTTCATGGACTATCCATTAAAGAAATAAATGAAATCAGAATGTCACATCATAAGCTCATGTAACTACATGCAAATCATAGCGGGGTACCGAGGCTTCGGCACTTTATTAACCTTCGGATGTGCGGCTCACTGTGGGGTCAAGTTTATTTGACGCCGAAATTCGGTTAAATAGCTACACTGGCCAAGTATTGAGTCGACTTTCATTCGGGTGTGTCTGAAACAGATGTGGTTATGTGGTGAGGTTCACCACTTATGTAATGACTAATGAATCATAGTCGGCAAGGATTGTAAGAGATGTTTGGCTCTTCAACATCATAATTCCAACTCCTACTACTGTTGCTTAGCAATTACGAAATATATAATTAAGAAACTTCGACTCAAACTTCTCCCGGCCATTCTCCTATCAGTTGCGGCTGCAGCCTACAACAGATCCTGATAGCCATGACAGCTGCTTAAATCATCCGATTCCAGAAAACTTTAATATACGGCAAGTGGTGCCATTCCGAGCTCTCCAGTAGCTTATCAAACTTAGGGGTGTAAGGGAGGGGCCGTTCGCGGAATAAACTTTTTCTTTATCTCCCAACCTAAGGGATCCCCCTAACTCCTGATGAATTTCCGGGTAACTTTACCCTGCTGGGGGTGCCTAAGTTCGCGAGACCAAGAGCTGGGCCAAGAGCTGGAGATAATAACGCGCAGAGGGGAAGACTTTTTATAAATCTCTAATACAAGGAACAAAAAAAAAGAGTGTGCAAGAAAAAGCCAACGCAGCAAAGGAAGAAAGCGGTTTTAGTATTTCACTGAATGGTATTTCTGGAGACTGGGTACCAATAAGCCTGTAACAGAATATCAGCGACATGAACGTCGACCAAGGGGGTATTCCCAGCTCTCAACAAAACGCAGGTATTAATGGAGGGATTAGTGGGCCTGCAAGTCAGTCAACCGGACCAGATTCTAACCCGAGTGCTCAACATGGACATGGAGTGCCAATAAGCTCATCGCTAAAGTCGGATAAAGAGACGCTAAATGTGTACATTTATGATTATTTGATCAAGCATAATTTACTGGAAAGTGCTCGATCGTTTAATCGAGAAGTCGATCTAATGAGACGGAACAGTAAGTCCGACCAGTTAAATGATAAAAATGAAGATCTACCCAAGCCGAATGTACCTATTGATGCACCTCAGGGGTTTTTGTACGAATGGTGGGTATTATTCTGGGATATCTATGCTGCCCGTGGTGGCGCCAAAGGCGGGGGTAGCCCATCCGCCCAACAATACGTTCAAAGTACTATGAGGATGCGTCAAGATCAGTCCATGAAGGCTGCACAGCTACAACAGAACGCGATAAATCAGGCCATGGGTCAAGCCGGCCCTATAGGTTCAAACCAGATAATATATCCGGGTCCTGGTGCTGCAGGGTCTGCAGCTGGGTACAGAATCCGTCCAGGAATGACGGAAGAGGAGTCCAAGCGTTTACAGGCTCAACAGGCTCAACTTTCTCGCCAGGCTATGATGAATAGTCGTCGTGTCCCCGGCGGTCAGCAGCAACAGCAACAACCCGGTGCCGGGGCTCCCCTAACTGCACAACAACAAATGCAAATGGCTATGATGAAGCAAACGGCTGCTGCCCCGGCGGGATCTGGCGGCCCAGGGACAGGTGCTGCTGGTGGCAACCAAATGTTTCCGCATAGAGAATCGGTGAGTGAAGGTTCGCCATCTGCACCTTCTCCGTCGAAGCGACAGAGGTTGTCTCCGGAAGCAGGAGGCCCTAGTGGCGCTGAGTTTCAACAACACCAGTTCCCTCAACAGCAGTTTCAGTATTCAACTCAGCTATTAGGGACTCAGCGAGCGATGATGAGTGCAGCTGCTGCGGCCGCTGCGGCTTCTGGCAAACCGCCAATAGCGATGGCCCCGCCGCCTGGTCAACAGCAAATTGCTTCTCCTATACTGCATCAACAACAAGACGGTGGAAACGCCGCGGGGTCGGCCAATAATAATCCTCCCGCAAGTGGTTCCCATGGCGCGCCAGGTGGGGGGGTTTTCCAGGTTGAAGGCTATCGGCCTACAAATATGAATAATGCTACAGCATTACAGGACTATCAGATGCAATTAATGTTATTGGAGCAACAAAATAAGAAGCGAATGATGGGTGTTACTAAACAGGACCAAGCTGGCCAAGTCAATGCGAATGCATCAGTTGCTCCTAATATTCAACAAAGTGGTCCTCCGGGCGATGGCAATGTGAATACCGGAAGAGCTCCGATGCAACGAGCTCAATCAGCGCAATTTGCTAAGAATCCACCCCATATGATAGCTCAGCAGCGGTCTGGAGCTTCAGCTTCGCCACCGGCTGGACACCATCCTGTTCGTACCCCTCGTATGGCCAATCAACCTCCTCCGATGTCGCCAATGAATGATCCATCAAGGGTCTCCCCTCATCATCCACAGCAGCAACCAACACCAGGAAGCACTGGTGCTGGTGGGGGAGTTGTACCTGTGGACTTCAATGTTGTTGTAGGCGGTGAAATGAATGGAAATATGATACGACCGTGGGTCATGCCTAATCAAAGACCTAATCCACAGCAAATGATGTGGCAGGCCTCTGGCCCAAATGGTGGCCAAATACAACAAATTCCAGTGCAACAACCTCCCCGACCTAATAGTGCTACCAATACAACGAACCCGACGCAACCTTCTTCGCCAATTAATGCCCCTACACCTGCAGCAAGTCAACCAACTGGTAAAAAGACTAAAAAGGATGGTTCATTACGAGAACAAACGGCAAAAAATAGATCTAAAAAGGCAGCCGCGGCAGCTGCTGCATCTGCTGCCCCTGCCCAGCCTACTCCGATGGCTTCTGAACCGCCAACTCCAACTACTCCAATTACTCCTCATCTACATAACACTCAAACCAATGTGAATAATACTTCTGCAGCCGGAGGCGGCGGCCCTGGATCGAACGCAGTTCCATCATCAACCAGCGCCACTTCTAACCCACAGCAGCCAAGGTCTCAACCGAACGCTTCGCTGCTGTCTATGGCGGCTAATTTTTCAGGTCAACCTTTAACCAAAGAAGAGGATACTTCTTCATATGGCCCTGAGAACGACTCATTTTTTAACGAATTTGCCACTGGAAACGAGCATGACCTGGAAATGGAGTTTGACTTTACTTCGTTTTTGAATACGGATAGTTAGCTTATTTATTACAATAGAATATACGATGGCTTGGTTTCGGGTCAAGTTCCTTTTTTTTTTTTTTTTTTTGTTTTTTTGTTTTTTTGAAAAAAGACAGTGGCCAGTTTTTAAAATTACATGACGTTCTGCGGGGTGTTTTCAAATTACTTTTTTCTGTCGGCCGTTTTTATATTACCCTCCCTCGGCCCACTTGTTCGAGCCGAATCTTTTATCTATTGAGCCAGGGGTGCGCTCGTGCATAAACAAATCTACCAGGGCTTCCTTCGTTTCGTTTTTCTCGTCGTTTTTTTTTTTTGCTTAAACCCCAATTCCAACTTAGACGCTCGTTTCACTTTTTTTTGACCGGCCAGGATGCGCGGCCCGCTACTCAACATGAGATTTCGCTTTGGAGGCGACAATGATGACAATAACAAGAATGCAAACAACGATAAGGAAGATATAGGTGAACCGGGTGGCATGCTTCTTGTTAGTAGTAGCGATGGCATAAATGACGAAGAACCCGCAATCCTGGGTGGCACTCCATTAGCAGAATATTTATCCGATACAGGCATCTCCGACTGGGGCATTGAGAAAGATGGAGGTTACTCGGGCATAGGTGATGATGATGCGGGACTTCTCGCCGATGGGGAGCCAGTGAATATGCACGAAGACGAGCTGTATGATGTGGCTGCAGCCGGTCCTCGAAATATCAGCGCTAATATTTATGATGCATATGACCCGAAGTTCACCACAGGAACAACGCGTAAAGTCATGAGCTCAAAAACAGTATTTCCCCTTGTTTTGGCCCAGGATAATTCGAAAGGTTCGGGACCTTCTTTACGCAAACGTCGATTCCGAGATATATTCCACAATGCCTTAAACCCTGCACTTAGCTCGATCGAAAATGCTCAATTCCTGGATAGGTTTCATTATGTCTTCATCACGTCTTCGTTGTTAGATTTCTCTCCTCGTCTTAATCTCAGCACGTCCTCTGCGCGATATGACTTAATTACCAGCAAACGCCGTAAAAATATTTTGTTCGGCAGATCTGGTCCATGGGATGTGAAAATGAATCCTAAATACTGGGCGGGAGCTGGCGGAGGATACGTAGTTTTGATTGCCGTACTATTGTCATGGAGAGTGAAATCAATGAATCAATATTCGATAGCCAATACCAGTGGTGTTGCCGCCAGTGTGTCTGCAACCACAACGCTGGTGGTTCTCCTCACCGTCGGACTTTATTTATTTGCACACTCTCGGCGGAAACTTATGAGGATGCTCAGAGCTAAAGCCCTGGCTTATGCTGGTCATGCTGCTGTTGACAATGAAAGTTTTGACAAAGCAATTGGACGAGCCATCGGCATGATTCGGGAGATTGAGCTTATTAGTCTTGGATATCAGCCATCAAATAATATTCCCGCCGTTAGACTTGATTATAACGTTGCGCCACATGATAGAGCTGCGAAGCAAATCCGTTCTGCCGTATGTGCTGCGTTATATTTGGCGCAAACTGAATATATCAGTGCTATTGATTTGTGCGTTAAAGGGTGCAATTATTTGGACTTGCAAAGATATTTTGACGTCTATGAAATCAGCAAAAAAGAAGCAGAATTCTCCGCCGAGATCAACAAATGCACGGGTGGTGTTACTGTGAGTGGCACCAATATCCTGGCTCAGGAAGACTTGTACGGTTCTGGAGGTTGCAACGCTTCTTTGGCTAAAATTAAAAGAGAGTTTAGACGGCTTCAATTTCTGCGAAGGACATTTGTTTGCTGCTTACTGTCCGTGAGTACTTCCGGGAACTGCCAACGTGTCGAGTTGGATATCTGGTCAAATATTGTTGACTCCTTGGAGACTATTTCTGGCTTACTAACTAGGCTATCCAACGCGATTTCAAGAGATCAGCTTTTCAAGGTACACGAAACGGAAGACATTGCGGACCCTGAACAATCTGCGGAATCGAAGCACGTTGCCGAGCTGGCGACTCTATTGCAACACGTGCAGGCACGGTTATATAGAATGAACGAAGAGTCGTCAGAATATTGGCAGAGTTACGAACTTTTAGGTCAGGATCTTAAAAATGTACTAGATGCCTGGCAACGGGGAAGAACAACTACTAACAACAACGAGAATAATAATAACAATAGTGATAACACTAGCGCCAGCAGTGTTTCGCCTGCCAGTATGACTAGTGATGTCCCATTTCGCCGTCACATGCCATCAATGAGCACAAGCACAATCGCCTCGACCTTGGTGGATTTCGACGAAGATATATATCGCAAAGAACCGATTGTTCTTGAAGGAATCGTTGAAGATGAAGAAATTCGCGAGTCGCGCATTGAAAAGATGAAACAAGCTCGCCGAGCCGAGCAGCTAGCTCGCGAAGTAGCAAAAGAGAACGCTAAGCAACAGCGGAGCTTCGTCCTAGAGCTTGGGTCGGTCTTGGGCAGACGGAAAATGGGAACGTATACCAGCTCTCGCGCACCTACTAATCATACTACTAATCGTGTATACTAATATAATAAGGGATTTGGGCCTGGTTTCATTGTTTTTTTTTTTTTTTTTTTGTTGGAAAGAATGTTATTAACATACAAACTATTAAATGTTGTTGTTGGTCAAATTAAAACTATATTACAAAATTCCAGATGCCAGATGCTTACCCTTGTACTGCTCTAGGCCTTCTCCAGCATAGCTAGTCAGAGGAGACACTTCAATTTCAGCATCATCCTCTAAAATAGCTCCGGCCTCTTTTAGCCAGCGATAAGATTCAGCAAGTAAATCTCGTCTTGAAGTCTCGGGACAGTCTTGCTTTGCACCAGGTCCGTTTTTCAGAGGAGAGAATTCTTCACTTCGCTTGACCTCAAGACATCCAAACTTCTCCACGGTTAGATTAGGGAACACATCAAATACAAATTGTTCGAGCTTAATACCATTTGGTGATGAAGGCTTTGCATTCAAGGTGCCAGTTTCCATATCAATAGATGGGATCTTCTTGGAAGCAACATGAAATGGTAAAAATGTGGATGGCCAATCTCGAATTCCGTACAAAAATTTCGCGGAATAGTAATGATTGACAATGTTGGCAGCGCGAAGCTTGAGAAGTTCCGGATGAGCTTCATCCTTGGCCTCGGCCAATTCCGCGGAGATCTCAGAATATTCAATAACTGCGGGTCGACCATTCTTTGAAACGATTAGACCAACACTTTCTTTAGCATCTCTCTTCCTCACCACCTTAGTTGCTATGTCTACTTGTCTCTCCATGGCGTAACCAATAAATATAGGATCCGCTACTTTAACTAGACAGTTATCCACACAATACGCGTGCACGTGTTGGATATTGCGATGTTCCATATCATAGAGTATTCCGCTTCGTTCCAATGCACTGTATACTCCTCCGTTTCCGTCTGGTGCAACGGCCACAGTATATTTGTTTTCCATCATAATCTTGCCATCTCTCGTCAGACATGGCAATGTGCCTTGTTCAAAAAATTTCACATTGGCTTCGTCAAGACCAAAATAATTATTAGCAGTAAAGAAATCTTGCGTAGCCTTTCGAGTCGGTCCACTGGTCATAATATACCAAGGGAGTACAGGGTTGGGATTGGCTTCAGTAGCGGCCAATGAGGAGATCTTTAAGATTCGCTCAGCCTGCAACTGAAATAGACTCTTGTGCGAAGTAAGACCAACGTCATAACAGCCCTTTGGATCCGACGATCCTAGCCGAGTCCCTTGACCTCCTGCTAATAAGAGAACTGCAACTTTATTCTCAGAGATGGCTTGTAATCCTGTTTGTTTCCATCGGTCCAATTGTTGTACGGTACAATCTAACTCAGAATCACTAGCCTCTTCGGGAAGTGGTTCAATAGTGCTAGGGGTTTGTACACCTTGTTCTTCTGAAGATAAGATGGTTTTCTGAGCAATATCAGAAACTAATTGTGGATCTATCTTTTCCAATTGGCCAGCCAATAGAACTTGCTGATCTGCCGTCAAGGTATCCCAAAACTTAAAGACGTGACCTTGTCCAGCGTCTATATACCGAGCCTTTAAGCTAGTAATATCAGATGCCGTCATGTTTTTAATTGTAAAGAAATCTACCGAAGACGCAAGCGAAAAAGAATATATATATGTTATATATATATCCTACTCTGATTCCTTTCAATGAGCCGGTTTTTATTTATGTTCTGGTCTTGGGTGGATGCTGTCAATGTAGCTAAAAAAAGATAGGAGGGTAACTTTTTCCGGACCCTGAAATAACTATCTTTGTACGCCAGCCATAGCCAAATGAAAGTTTGTGTCTGGTGCCCCACGAAAATGCGGACATAAAGGGGTGGCTGGAAGAAAGGGATGGCTGGACAGATTTTTTGTCCATTCGACTGGCTTTCTATTGCATGTTGTTTTCTTCTTAATTTCCTTTTGATTTTTTTTTTTCCCTCGTTTCTCTGTTCTTCTCTAGTTGTTAAGACCTGACCAGTTTAAAGTTTGTGTTCAGTGTGTATTGATTGTGCTATTGTTTATACAAGCCTGCAGCGCCCCTGTTATCTTCGCCACGTTCGTTATAGTATAGCATGCGGACCTGTGACGTAAGCGCAGTCTGACATTTTCAACACCATTAGGGGTTCCGACGACATAAGCTCCAACGGTCTCAATAAACGGCAAAAAATGTATAGAACAATACAAACAGAAATCTGTATATCTTGAGCCTCTTGTAGATTAGTTCGGCATTTTATAAAACGAAATAAATTGCCATTTCTTACGGTTGCTATTTCCGCTCGATGCTGATTCTACAATATTCTATTTATAGCACCACTCTATAATATGGACTTCTATAAGTCCGACATTTTAAATTAGTCTATTTCAAAAGAACAAAAAATTTTTTTTTTAAAAAAATCCCTATATCTCCCAAAATCCATGGGTTCACATGATGCATTGAAGAACCTGGGGTAAGACGGGCTAACGGTTTTCCTGTATGTTGGTCGTTCCATGTGCGTTTCCATCATGGGAAATCCAACTTCTTAGTCTAATCAGTCTTATCACCATTACCTAATTCGTCTTGTGATCCGTCAAAGAAAAATATCTGACAAGCCGCATGCATTTCCGGAACTTCACGGCGTCAAGTTTTGGTGCCTATCACATGGTCGGGTTCCTGGTTAGGTACTTACATGTTGGTCAAGAAAAAGTAATTATAGCAAAATAAGTTGCATCTTCCAGGGGAAGAAGGTATGGGGATGCATAACAGAAGCTAGCAAATGACCGAATGGAACAAAGGGAGCAGAAAAACGAAAAAAGAAAAAAAAGGGAAAAAAAATTAGAGATGGCCGAGCTAGGAAAAAGGGGAACTTAGACAGAAAAATGAAGACAAACTTTACTAGGAATCTAAATTACCATTTTCAAGCTTAACTACTTAAAGTTGTTAATTAGGTATCAATTTTCGGTTAGAAGATCGTTCCTTCTTGTTTTCCCCCCCTCATTGTAGTTTAGCGTTGCGTGCCTGATTCTATCACACATATATACGAGAAGGGTTTCAGCCTAACTTAAGCCCAAAAAAGAAAAAAGGGCAACCTAGGCGGACCTTTCGATAGATACTGTCGCGGACCACGAGGAGAGGACAACTCGGAATTTATAGTTAACTAACCGACCACAAACCAGGCGTTTATTGATCACATAGAAACAAACCCCCTCGACATCCACCATGATGGCCGTACTACCGCCTCATGATCAGGCCTATTTGGCGATTTCCAACATCCTGGACGACATAGAAGGATCTATACCTCCTCTACTTAAAGTACGGCCCACTTGGAAATCATCTGTGAGTTATTCGCCACAAGCATCTCATATTCCTGGAGAGGATTCCGAGTATAAACGACGGCTTATCGATAATCTAACATCCTTACGTTTGAATATTGCAAATCTGGTGGCCAATTCATCATGCCAAACTCCGCTGTCTAATGCCGATGATGATCAGACTCATCCTACCATTCTAGATGCGAGTTCTACAACCAGTGGACTGCCTTCTGATTTTTTTGGTACATTTTCGCGGACCTCTTCTTCATCGTCAACGTTTGGGTTGTCGCAAGATTTCAACAGTAAGGCAGAAGATTTGGTTCTGCCTATAGATACGTCGGTAGCGACGTCGACTGATAGTACTAATAACAATGCGCTTGTTGATGGTTCGTCATCTCCTGTATACTACGAGGGTTCGATGAACTTATACAACCTGTATTCCAAAGTTCAGGAGCACCAACAGCAGATTGAGTCTCAGCGCGCTACCGTGGTATCTTTAGAATCGAATTTAAGCCAGGCAAAGGCTCTAGTGTCTGCTTTTACCGATTCTATTCAACCTGACCAGAAGCGCATAGTGGACACGGATTTACTTGATAGAGAATTACGCAAGTCTCAGAATGCGAACAGAGCATTTCAAAAGGCACTAAGAGAAATCGGCGAAGTCGTCATTGCTGTGGCTCAAGGTGATTTATCGAAGAAAGTCACCATCCATGCCCGCGAAATGGATCCCGAAATTGTTAAGTTCAAGGAGACTATAAATACAATGATGGACCAACTTCAGCGGTTCGCATCTGAAGTAACTCGTGTGGCTACTGAAGTAGCTGGTGGAACATTAGGAGGCCAAGCTGAAGCAACTGGAACCGTAGGAGTTTGGAGGGAACTAACTAACAACGTTAACGTAATGGCTTCAAATTTGACCAACCAAGTGAGGGAAATTGCCGATGTTACTCGTGCAGTAGCTAAAGGAGATTTGTCGCGTAAGATTAACGTACATGCACAAGGGGAGATCCTTGAGCTGCAAAAGACCATCAATACTATGGTTGACCAGTTGCGGACGTTTGCCTTTGAAGTTACCCGAGTAGCTCGCGAAACTGGTGTTGAAGGCCGGTTAGGTGGACAGGCTCAAATTGACGATGTTGAAGGAATTTGGAAAGAGCTCACTGATAATGGTAAGTTTTTTATTATTACTTTTTTTTTTATTATTGATTGTTTATGCTAACAAGTAAATGCAATGGCGTCTAACTTGACGAATCAAGTACGGAATATCGCCAACGTTACTACGGCCGTAGCTCGTGGTGATTTATCACAGAAGGTATCGGCAGATTGTAAAGGAGAAATTCTCGATCTTAAATCAACTATCAATAAGATGGTTGACCGACTTCAAACTTTTGCGACGGAAGTTACAACTCTTGCACGTAGTGTAGGTACTGAGGGTATCCTTGGTGGTCAAGCAAGGGTTGAAGGTGTAGAAGGAGAGTGGAAGGAAATTACTGAAAACGTCAACGTCATGGCGGCTAATTTAACGACTCAAGTAAGAAGTATTGCTCATGTTACGACAGCTGTAGCTCAGGGTGATCTCTCTCAAAAGATTGACGTACATGCGCAAGGTGAAATGCTGGCTCTTAAGTCTACTATCAACAAGATGGTTGACCGACTTCAGTTGTTCGCCAGTGAAGTCACCCGAGTTGCCAAAGATGTGGGTATTGACGGAAAGTTAGGTGTTCAAGCCCAAGTTAGTGATGTAGACGGATTGTGGAAAGAAATTACCACGAATGTGAACACTATGGCCGCCAATCTTACGACACAAGTACGGGCATTTGCTCAGATCACTGCTGCGGCCACTGACGGTGATTTCACTAGATTTATCACTGTAGAAGCCTCAGGAGAAATGGACGCTTTGAAGACTAAAATCAATCAGATGGTTCTAAACCTTAGAGAATCTATTCAGAGGAATACTGCCGCGAGAGAGGCTGCTGAATTAGCTAACCGAGCCAAATCTGAATTCTTGGCCAACATGTCTCACGAAATCAGAACTCCTATGAATGGCGTAATTGGTATGACACAACTAACCTTAGATACTGAACTAACTCAATACCAACGGGAAATGCTATCAATTGTCCACAATTTAGCAAACTCTCTGCTAACGATTATTGACGATATTTTGGATATTTCAAAGATCGAAGCCAACCGAATGACTATTGAAAATATTCCATTTTCACTGCGAGTGACTGTGTTTGGAGCTCTCAAGACTCTATCGGTAAAGGCGAATGAGAAGCCTCTTGATTTGGTCTACAGGGTCGACAATAGTTTCCCTGATAGTCTCATTGGAGACTCGTTCAGACTGCGACAGGTTATTTTGAACCTCGTAGGTAATGCGATAAAATTCACCGAGAGTGGGGAGGTCGCGCTAAGCGTACGCAAGGCCGACGATCAAAGTATGGCCAATGAAAACGAAGTGATGTTTGAGTTCTGTGTATCCGACACTGGTATCGGAATTCAGTCTGATAAATTGGACGTAATTTTTGACACTTTCTGTCAAGCTGATGGATCTACTACCAGGAAGTTCGGAGGTACTGGTCTTGGACTATCGATTTCCAAGCGTCTAATTAATCTCATGGGCGGTGAAATTTGGGTGAAGTCAGAGTATGGCAAGGGCTCCCAGTTTTATTTTACTGTGGCTCTCAGGCTTCAAGATCTTGCACTTCCAGCACTGACTAATTCTCTTTCTCCTTTCCGCGACCACTGGGTTATGTTTATCTCTGACATTCATGAGCCCTCGATGGCACGCCATTTGGCTGATGAATTGCGTCGGCTCAAACTGAACTGCGTTTTGGTTACTTCGCCAGAGGAGAATCCGCTCCCGGAAACAGCTGTGGGTCCGAAATTCGATACCATCATCGTGGATTCCCTTGAAGTGGCCGGAAAGCTGCGACTACTGAATCATCTTAAGTACATTCCACTAGTACTATTGAGTCCACTGATTCCACAAGTCAACCTTAAGGTCTGCTTAGATTTGGGAATCACATCTTATGGAAATACCCCATGCTCAATAAGTGATCTTGCGAATGCGTTAAGGCCCGCGTTAGAAAGCAGAGCGGCTCCACTGAATAGTGATGGAGCTAAGCAATACAATATTCTATTAGCCGAAGACAACGTGGTCAATCAGAAACTGGCGGTGCGAATCTTAGAAAAGTACAAACACAAGGTAGAAGTAGTGGAGAACGGACTGGAAGCAGTTGAGGCGGTTAAACGAAAGAAGTACGATGTAGTCTTAATGGACGTCCAGATGCCTGAGATGGGTGGATTCGAGGCTACAGCTAAGATTCGAGAATGGGAACGTCTGAACATGACAGTGCGTACGAGAACTCCTATTATTGCACTAACGGCCCATGCGATGCTGGGGGATCGGGAAAGATGCATGCAAGCTCAGATGGATGAATACTTGTCGAAGCCATTAAAGCCTTCTTTATTGGTTCAAACTATAAATAAGTGTGTTCACACCGTCAACCAATTGCGGAATCTTTCTTTGGGTGCACCTGGTGGTACGCCTTCACCATATGACCCAAGCTATGTCAGTGACGCGTCATACCCTACAGGAGCTACTAATCAAGCTACATCGGAGGCTCTAGCTGCGTTGGCTACTAGCGCTCAGTCTGCTCGTGCTAGTAGTACGGAATCGTCTCCTGTTGCTTCATCTCCATCTACCGCGGAGTCACCGACCCTGCCGGCGCCACCTGCTGAGGCTGCATAAATTTGGATATGGAGTTATTTTTTCTTTTTGTTTGTTTTTGTTATGAAGTCTGACGAGATTATATTATTAATGTTTACTAAATTAAAGATTGTTGCATAGATATTGTGAGTGTTTTCTATTAGGCTGTTTTGCTTTGTTTGTTCCAGTTTTACTCCTTCCTGTTCTAATTAGTCATGATGGTGAGCGCCATGCTTGCCACTACCAATCCTGAGCTCAGATTGGTGCTAGGGTAAACATTCCACGCATATTCTTGAAAAAACCATGTCACCAATTTGAACCCCAGGGGCAATTTACTGGTCCATAGGAGCAAAGGAATGGTCCAATAGAACCAGGAATAAAACTGATAATGCAAGGATCGCGCACACAGAATCCCAATTAGATTACTTAACGCTATAATTTTAGGAATCAATGCGGCATCTTGTTGATATCTTTGTTTAGGAATCCTCATCCATTTGGCAACATACGTGCTTAGAATGGACACGTGCGTGATCAGTAAAGAACCTGAAAATTGGTCAGAAAGAAATGTCTGTTCGGGAATAAATCTCCAATTGACTGTCCATTTGTACATGAATTTTCTCGACAGTTCAAATGCTCGAGACAGGTATCCTTTTACAGAGTGTCTAAGAAACTGGGCTGCAGCTATCAATTGAACCAGTCCCATTGGAATTGATAAGCCGAGGGTCGGAACAAAGCCAATAAGCTTCCATGAAACCACACCGAACCCGGGCAGATAAAGAAGCGCGCTCATCTTTGTAGACACAGCTGCGCTCATCAAAATGGCAGCACTGCAAACGAGGAATTTAGTGGAGCAGGAGGAGGAGAAATTCACTGATCGACTTCCTGCATTTTGGAGCAGCGCAACGCTAGCTGCAGCCGCAAGAGTAGTAAAACAATCGTTAAACAATCTAAGTAAATAAATGCTGTGTATTCTTTTCGACAATATTAGCAAGGTCATAAATATAGGGGAAACTTCAGCCTTTACATAAATTTTTAGAACAATCGCCAACGTCAATAGATACACGGCCATGAATATATACTGACCTTTGAGAATATTACTTCCATTGTCGGTCAGATAATATAGAGTTTTAAATATCCAAACATGTCCAGCCGGATAAACTAGTGGACCTGTGTCACCTCTAATTTGAGTGTAATCATACTGGCCTTGCAGAATTTGCTCAATTTGTTGCATATAAGCTATCCAGTCAATTTCTGTATAACGGATTCGATGAATAATGAGCAAGCATAGTGAAAAGTCGCCAATCCATAGCAGGCAAGCCCAGTGTTTTCGAAATGATGGACTGCGGGCGTAGGTAGTCAATTTATTCACCACCATGGCAGAGTCGACACGACTTAAGGTTAGTTAGCGGTGCGGTTTTTTGTGGCTAGGTCGGAATGCAGATCGGAAGCGGGGAACAAATGATGGCAAACAAACAGGCAATTGATCACCAGACAAAAAAAAAAAATAAATAAATAAACACAAAACACGAATAAAAAAAAATGTAGGAGAAAGAAAAAGAAAAAAATCAATAAACATGCATGTAATGAAACAGAAAAGAGAGTTCAAAAGTACTAAAAAAATAACCACCTAATTTTAGGATGCACTGGACTGTATGCAGTGTTTTGGGTTCCGAATCCCTAGTTTAAATAGAATGAACATCCCAAATCAATTAACCAGCAGTTTAACTGTTATAACCATTTTCTAGTCGATCGCAATGGCCATACTTTCAACTCTTCAAACTTTGGTTCCATACCATTTACTTCTTTATTCCCTGTTGTTTGGATCAACTACATATCAGTCTTTTTTTAATGGAATCGTATCCTCAAAGGCACTTCCGCTCAAGGAATTCGCTCAACTCCAGAGCCGTATCTTTCCCAGCTACTTCGCCTTCCAGGCCATCGCATCCGCTGTCCTCTTGGTGACCCCTCCATTTGCATTGACCACCGCCGGATATGCAATGCTTGGAACTAGTTTGGCATGTGGAGCACTTAATGTTGGTTACTGCGTGCCCAAGTCAAACGTCTTTAAAGTCAAACGTAACAAGCAGATGGAGATTGAGGGGCTTTCGTCTTACAGAGATCCTAAAGGCAGTGATGAAATGAAGAAGCTCAACAGCGAGTTCCGTAAGTTACATGGACTTAGCGTTCTTCTGAACATGAGTGCATGGTTTGCAATGACTGCATATGGTATTTATTTGAGCGACAAACTTGTCGCCAAGATGGTTCTTAGAAGATAAGCAAGAGACCGTACTAGTAGCAGCATACGCATGTTGGGGGAACATCCAGGATTTTAGGAATAAATGTTATGTTTTTAAAAAAACAATTAAAATTAAAATTAAAATTAAAATTGAACTTTAAAGTATGAAAAAAGTAGTACAGTCAAGTTTTTCTAAATAAATAAATCGAGAAATAAACAGCTATATAGAAATATAGGGACGAGCAAACATTGCAAACGAAATAGAAACTCATCGGCTTGATTCTGTGCCATGATATCATGTGGTGTACAGTACAATACATCGCTCAATGCCTCTTAATGTTGTGGAGAACTTAGGGAAGTCTTGCAACTTTAAATATTAACTAAGTGAAATTTTCTACCATCCAACCCAATGCTGGCCCGACGGTATACAACAGCTGCCGCTAAAAGTGCGACCACAGGCTCTATCACAACACCAGCCAATATTAGAGCCGGATTAATATTAAGTCGGGTACCAATAATCACGCCAGAACTCACTCCTTTTGAGGAAGCATATTATAACTACCAAGATGAATTAGAACGAAGACTCATGTGGACATTTCCCGCTTATTACTATTTTAAACGTGGATCTTTAAAAGAACGTCAGTTTATGGCTGCGCAGCGCGGACCAGCGGCTAGGCAGCCAGATGTATGGTTCCCCCGAGGATTACCAGATATTCAACATAATAGAGAACGACGTGATAAACAAGAGGTGATAATTCCTAAACAAGCCAGCAGTAGCGACGGTTTATTTGGTGCGAAAGCAGAATCCGAGGATTCTTTGGGCAGACCTATTGTTCCAAATCCTAGGAAAACTGAAGCCGATGCTAAGAACGACTTAAGGTCCCTTAGTCGGGCTCTTGACAGGACCTTATACTTGGTAACCAAATCATCTACTAATGCAAACGAATGGAAGATGCCATCATTCTCGTTAGAAGAAAAGGAACCTTTGCATGCCGCCGTGGAACGAGGCTTGAGAGAGATTGGAGGTCAAAATCTCAATACTTGGACGGTCTCAAATACTCCGGCTGGAGTATTCCGTTATGATCCCTCATCCTCAACTTCCGAGTTAATCTCTCGTGAAAACGCTAATGAATCTACTGTCCGGGAATTCTTTATTAAGTCTCACATCTTGCACGGAAAGTTCGTCCCACAGACAAAGGATTTTGACTATATGTGGCTGACCAAGCAAGAAATTAGTGAGCATGTATCTAAGGAGTATTTTGAAGTAGTTGCTCCTATTCTCAGTGAGCAATAGCTGAAGTAAAGGAAAGGAAATATGGTTTTATCGTCGAGGTTGGAGGATGACGAAGAAGAGGAAGGAAGTGACAAAAATAGATGTCTTGTAAATACATTATTTGCTAAATACAGTGACCCCATAGCTTTCGCCCGTATAAGCCAACATGTATCTAAACGGGTTCCAGCAAATGTTTGAACGATATGCCATATTTTGTTTAGGAATAGAATATACAACCTCTGCAGATTCTATATGATAAATACTTATAGGCGTGTCGCTGTCGTAGGCCACAGCAATATACTGACCATCATGAGAGAAGCTCACATCAGATATAGCCTGATCTACAGACGTTAACGTTTTAATACATATCCAGTCCGACGTATCCCATATGCTCACGATTCCTTCATTAGACCCCGCAACAAGATATTTACCTCGCGGATCAAAGTCTAAACATGACACTCCAGTACGATGGCCCCGAAGCGTATGGCATGGCACGACAGATTTGATGTAAGACATGCCCTCCTCGTCGCCATCACTTATGGCCTCGGTTTCCACCGATAACAGTCTAATATATGCACTTGCTAAGGCTACCGCCAGTATATCAGATCCATTGGACCAGCACATATCAAATATTTCTTCGTTCTCTCGGTACACGGTCTTTACAGACATGTCGTGGGTGTTGACGATACATATGTGATCACTTCTTAAACCTAGGGCAATGTACTTCCCGTCTGGCGAATATCTAACTATTTTTAGACGTCCAGGTCTAGGCTCTTTGTTTTCCCGTTCAATCTGAACGAAAACTTGATGAACTAACTTTTGAGTCTTAACGTCCCATATCCTCAAATACCCGTCATCAGTAATAGTGGCTAGCTGATCTGAATGCAATGGATTCCACCAGATGTCTTCAATCAGCGACCTTTCTTGGCTGTTTTTAAAGGTGATAGCTGAGACTGGCTTTTCAGCTTGCCAGATTTGAATGTGATTGTAGGGTTGAAAACACGCCAGCCGACTTCCTGCATTATTCCAACAAATTCTCTTAGTATACCCTCCGGAAGTTGTTTGCTTCCTATATGACTGGGTACGGAAGCTCGCAAATGTAGAGCTCGCCAAGTCCCGCGACACAGTTGGATCTATTTTCGCCTTTCGATCCATGACTTGTCACAGGTTACCCGTCGACATAGACCAAGAGTAGGTTAATGCAATTTTCCGCAAGGGTAAATAGAAAAACAAATAAAATACGAGATTGGGAACAAAAATAAATGATAATAAAAAGCTTAACTCGTAAGAATTTCTTAAAAGAAGAGGGAATGAATGAAACAATGTATAGCATTACGTAGATATTTAAATATTTAAAACGACAAAGACACTAGAGATATACTTGTACAGATCAGTCATATTAGACGAAGATTCATTCATTTATTTATCTTTTAACTGCACCTTGCTGCATGCTAGCAAGGAATGCTTGGATCTCTGCAGAAACCGCAGGGTTAGACGCCCCACTATTTGGGTGCCTTCCTGGCTGTTGCTGTTGTTGTTGCTGTTGTTGCTGTAGCGGGGGTCTGTTTGGATAACTTATAGGTCCAGACATCTGCGGTCCAGATTTTCCTTGAGGAACAGATGGCATTCGTTTACTAATTGCTTTTGAAGAAACGCCAGCTCCAATCTCAATATCTGGCTCTTCAATGGTCAGGCCAGATACTAATGGAGCACCGCCGGTTCCTCCAAATTCAGCATTTACCACCCATCTCTTATCAGCATCAGTTAATCTGTCAATTGGAACTACACTAACTCCAGTTTGATAATCACTACAATCACGTGGTCCAAATCCAACTCCCCATCGCGCCCTCATTTGGGTTCTTCCTTGCTGAAATTTGGTCTCCAATAGTCGCTTGGCTCTCTCGGCCCCGGCCCGAGTGAAGACCTTAACAAATGCATGATGCTTATCCCTGTGGAATATGATAGTTTGCACATCTCCTCCTTCTTTAATAGAGTCTTCAATCTCTCGGACGTCCATGTCTGGGTCCAATCCTCCAACAAAAAGTGTACGACTATACACTCTAATAGATCCGTTCGGCAGCGACGGGTCTATGCTCCAGTTATGGGGCGGTTTAACATCTGGACGCGGCCCATTGTACTCCTCTCGTTGCCTTCTGGTGGGACTACGCGATCTACCGTAATCTGGACCACCACCAGCTCCACTACCGCCACGTCCAGGAGATCTAGATCTTGACCTCTGATGACCACCATATCGATCGTTGTTATATCTCCCTCTTGGGTCTACAGGGTTAGAATTGTAGCTTGAACCACCATTACCACCACCGTAGGCATTGGAAGTGTGTCCATAAGAAGACGGAGCATTCGATCGATGAGTGTCACCACCTAAATTCCAGGGTTGTCCGCTGACAGATCCAGCAGTTGGTGGATTAATATTAGTACTTGAAGCTGAGAAGCCAGCGGCACCTGCACCAGCATTAGTAGTAGGTGCTCCAGGCTGACCGCCAAAGCTAGCCAATGCCTGTAAAATTGATGCAGTGTCAGCAGGAGGTGGTGCAGACGAAGCAGTAGTAGTAGTAGTAGTAGTATTAGTGGCACTACCGATGTTAGTAGTAGAAGGAGCATTAGATCTAACAGAAGCTAAACTGTTTAGTAGAGACAATGGAGGCTGACCAGGAGGAGTAGTGGAACCTGAGGTTGATAAATGCTTTTGTCGAATATTGTCAATTATAGCAGGGGAAAAAATGTTAGCTTTATCCCAGATATCAATTACTTTTCGGACTTTATCTGCTAAATCTCCACTATTACTACTACTAACAAACATGTCGTCTACAACTGATTCTATAACTTGAGATACTCTGTAAACTGCTGCTGCATAAGTTCCTTCGGGAGCTTCTGCATTCACTTGCTGACCTGCCCTTTTAGCATGATCTTGATATGCACGAGTTACAGCGTCTACAACATAAAAGGCGCCTAGCTTATGAGAAGGTGGAGTTTTCTTGCAATGTGTATAGAGCTTTTGAATTAATACTGACTCTGATTTTACATTGTCTACAGCCAACTGAGAAAGTTTTCGAATACGTGAGCCTGATACTCCAGGCGGCTTAAGTGTTAAAAGACTTTGTAATGTGGAAGAAAATTCTTCAGACATACTTTTTAGTTAATTCTCTCTTTTCTTGTATTAAAAAGAAAAACGTAGATTCTTGTAAGAAGGAAAAGAAAAAAGAGTTACAACCACGGAAAAATCTTGCGATTATTACTCAATATAAAGCAGGGTAATCCTTGCTGTTCCTCGTTTTTCTTTTTTTACTTTTGCCTCTCGGTTACGTAAAAGCTTAGCAAAGCAAGATGACAACCCGAATCTGCCTAAAATTAGGGTTGTTGGGGCTCCATCTTTTCTTTCAGCCACGTGAACTTAATAAACAATTCTAAAAGGAGCAATAACGACTCATCAACTGGCTACTTGTTATCTATCGGTCTCAACGCAACATGCCAACAATCCCCCTAATGATGCGGCTGGAACAACATGAAGAAAAGCGGGGGTTTCTCTAGTATATTCTGAGGTGACCATATATAGAAGTTCTGAATTAAATACACCACTGTTCATCTGTTGACTATATTCGTCTTGTGATAGCAAACACTTGAAAACGGCTTCCTGCATGTAACAGCAGCTGTCTGTCTTGCTGAACCCAACCCCCTTGAGATTAATTAACTCAGGTTCAAAACAAAGGACCCGCACCCGCATTATCGTAAGACAACGGCTAAAGCCCCAACCCATCAGGTCCTATATAAAGCCTTGGTTGGTTAATCTGTGAACAAGTGTCCAAATTAAAAGAATAATTACAAAAATGGGAGAAGTTGTAGACGCATCCGGCAGAAAGCATTTGAAGACTCAGAGTGCATTTGTAAGTATACTGCAGAAAAAACGCGAGCCCCAATTTATATTATCTGGCTCAATTGCCTTGATTTAGAGGTTTCTTCGCAACTATGGTGGATTGTTTATTTCTTTTGTTGCACATTGATCAAGTTAATGGCCGTTAATGGTTAATTTAAGGAAAAGTGGGTCTCATGTCTGCACGCCACCCCCTATTTTGAATTTCGTGATTTTTCGCTCTTCCGTTTTTTCGTTTGTTCCTCCTTTTTTCACTACTGCTTTTTTGAGTGTCACAATGACAAGTACTAACGGTCAGGCGTTCGACGCTAGTGCTACTACGGTAGCTGCATCTCAGATGAGAAATGCTCTTAACAAATTGATCCAGGAAAAACAAGAGCCTGAACAAAAGAAATTTGAAGATGAAATGGATAACTTTTTTGTGTTATTCCGTAGATATCTTACCGATAAAGCCAAGGGTCAAACTTTCCTCGACTGGGACCGCATTCAACCTCCCAATCCTAAACAGGTTGTGGATTACGACACTCTCCAATCCAATGGGGGTCCCGAGAATTTGTCCAAATTGGCTGTTTTGAAACTCAATGGTGGATTAGGAACCTCAATGGGATGTGTTGGACCCAAGTCAATTATCGAGGTTCGTGAGGGCAAGTCTTTCTTGGACTTAGCAGTGAGACAAATTGAGCACCTAAATCGCCAATACAACACCAATGTGCCATTTATTTTAATGAACTCTTTTAACACCGACCACGACACATCCCTGATCATTAAGAAGTATCAAGGTCACAATGTGGAAGTTAAAACATTCAACCAGTCAAGATTTCCCAGAGTGTTCAAGGACTCTTTGCTTCCTGTGCCTAAAACTGCCGATGATTCAATTGACTGCTGGTATCCTCCTGGCCACGGTGACTTATTTGAGTCAATCTATTCCTCTGGGGTACTAGATCAATTGATTGCCGAGGGTAAAGAAATCCTATTTGTGTCTAATGGTGACAATCTGGGAGCTGTAGCAGACTTCAACATTCTGAACCATATGGTGACATCTGGGGCTGAATATATCATGGAATTGACTGATAAAACCCGAGCAGACGTTAAAGGTGGTACCATTATTGACTACGATGGGCAAGTCCGTCTACTGGAAATTGCTCAAGTTCCAAAGGAACATGTGGAAGATTTCAAGTCCATCAAGAAATTCAAGTATTTCAACACAAACAATTTGTGGATTAATCTTAAAGCAATTAAACGAGTAGTGGAATCCCAAGAATTGGAAATGGAAATTATTCCAAATGAGAAAACCATTTCCATCGGTCATTCGGATTTCCAAGTGCTACAGCTAGAAACCGCCGTCGGTGCAGCCATCCGCTTTTTCAAGGGTGCGCATGGTGTTAATGTTCCTCGTCGAAGATTTTTACCAGTCAAGACCTGTTCAGATTTATTACTAGTCAAATCTGATTTGTACAGCTTATCTCAAGGTAGACTGGAGATGTCTCCATTGAGATACGGACCTGCACCCTTGATCAAACTTGGTTCTCACTTTAAGAAAGTCAGTAGCTTTATGGCTCATATGCCACACATGCCCAAGATTCTCGAATTGGACCATTTGACGATTACTGGAAACGTTACCTTAGGAAAGAACGTCACCATTAAAGGAACCGTCATCATAGTATGTGAAGAAGGAAAGAAAATTGATATTCCTAATGGAAGTGTATTGGAGAACGTGGTAATTACTGGAAGCCTTTCTATTCTTGAGCATTAACAAATTAAATAATATAAATATATATGTAATTTAGTAGTATTCACAATGAAACTGAAAAATTGGCTGTCTTTTCCCTACGGTGATTTTAAATTCCTTTAAGCTGCTAGGTGTTAATGGTAAGTGGTATATTTCCTTCTTTTCGTTTCTTTTTTTTTTTTTTTTTTTTTTTTTTTTTTAGCTCTCGCTTTGCAGCTTCATTTCTGTATTCTTCAGGTAGCATCTAAATACTAGGCGGGCGCCGCAGCCATATATATGAATTCATCGCCGCTGGTCTTGCCCGCCTGGATATGACCGGTATTCCAGACAGTCAGAATAACAATGATTCCCACCACAAATCCTGCAAATCTGATACAGGAGTCGCGGATAAACTAATAGAATGGGTTGTAGAGTCAACATTGCCTTCTATTGACATGTCCAACGCTCTCCGACGCACCAATTACCAGAAATCAAAACCACCTATCTCAATAAACACAACCACTCGCAATTTTACAAAGCTCGCCAGTCGCGCAGGTCTGATTTTTGAGACAGTTTATTTATTTGATGAGATTTATAACTGGGAGCATCCGTCTTTTACTTTATCCATATTGTGCATTTACTCCTACATGTGTCTGTATCCCGTGCTGATTCCCATTGTGCCTCTCCTTGGCCTGGCATTTGGCCTAATGGTTCCTGCCTACATGACGAGACACCCTTCAGATACCCATCTATTGGATTCCAGTAATGTTCCTTCAAAAGGTCCACCGCTGCGACCCGCCGACATTAAGACTAACCCGGTACCCGAGGTATCCCGAGAATTCTACCTTAATGTTGTCGACATTCAAAATTCCATGGCAGACTACGTCGTTTTCTATGACAAGCTGCACTTAGTCTTGTCAAAAACTGCATATTTTGCTGATGAAAACGTTTCCTGTTTGGTGCTCCTCATCCTAATAGGATTAAGTGTATTTATATGGACGATCTTTCCTATCATTTCTCAAATAATATCTCCTCGCATTCAATTTGTGCTTTTAGGCTGGCTTGTATTTGGCCTCCAGCACCCGCGAATATCATGCAGTACTCCTATAGCTGTGTTGAAGAGCTGGTCCACCGTTTACGGCTTGACTCCAAAGGGATTGTGGACCAGACTAAACTCTGTAGCAGATAGTCAGTTTGGTGCTAATAACGACCCTCTAAATAATGAGTTGCCGCGCCATCTGTTTGAGGCCTTCGAAGTCCAGTCGTATGACATCCATACTTCTTGTTGGACGGATTCGCTCTATCAGACTCTTCCTTACGAAATCCCCGGAGTACTTGGCGTGCCATCATTACAAGAAATATGCCCGCCTAAAGACTGGAAGTTCCTGACTAAGTGGGACCGCGACTATAATTGTGAGAAATGGGCTGAACAACGGTTTACTACATCGCTAGATACCGATGAAAGTAAATGGGTCTATGACTTTGAATCCACACGGCG
This sequence comes from Crinitomyces ghanaensis, assembly GCA_030581755.1. Lineage (NCBI taxonomy): Eukaryota > Fungi > Ascomycota > Dipodascomycetes > Dipodascales > Trichomonascaceae > Crinitomyces > Crinitomyces ghanaensis. Next base: position 129,674 of record JAKTVX010000030.1, read on the forward strand.
TATTCGTCGATGGATCTGTTGGGGAGTCCCGATTATTAATGAGTGAAAATATTCATTAATTAGTATACTAATAAGATTTATTTATTTATTTACTTAATTCATTCACCTATATCCACATTTGTTTCTCCATTTCCTCCTGTTCTTCTATCATCATAATCATCATCAACCAACCCAAGCACGAGCATTGCGGAATAACCGCACCCAAGGTCCTTGCTCAAACTCATCCTTTGGATGGTATGAATTACTCCAAATCGTCGCTATACGTTCAGGATGTGGCATCATAGCAAGGACACGGCCATTAGGAGTTCGAATACCAGTAACGCCATCAGGCGATCCATTGGGGTTAAATGGATACTTCTCAGTAACCTTTCCGTAGTTATCCACAAATCGCACAACCCCGAGACCCTCATGAGTAAACTTCTTAAGATCTTCCTCATTATTGAACTGAGCCCGTCCTTCTCCGTGCGCACATACAATTGGCAATCTGGAGCCTCGCATAGAGTTCAGGAATATGCTTGGAGTTGATGCATCGTCAACAATTTCAACCATAACAGTACGAGCCTCATATTGTTCAGACATGTTACGCTCAAACGATGGCCAGCATTCCGCGCCTGGAATAATGTCTTTAAGATGTGACAAAAACTGACATCCATTGCATGCTCCGAAAGCAAACGTATCCTTTCGCTCATTGAAGAATCTCCAGAACTCCTGTCTGACATCTTCGTTGAATAGTACAGACTTGGCCCATCCAGCTCCAGCTCCAAGAACGTCACCATATGAAAATCCACCACATGCTGCGAATCCAACAAACTCATCAAGTGTGACCCTATGATGTATAAGATCTGACATATGTAAATCCACAGGTGTAAACCCGGCAAGTTCCATCGCGTAAGCCATTTCCATGTGTCCGTTGACTCCCTGCTCTCGGAGAATAGCAACTCTCGGTTTGCTCGTTAATGAGGCCGGCACGCCTGCAGTAACCTCAAATGACAGTTTGTAAGACAAACCAGGATCGAAGTTGTCAAGAATAGCGGCAAATTCTTGATCTGCACTCTTTGGATTGTCACGAAGTCGTTGCAACTTGTATGATGTCTCGGCCCACGTTTGTTGAAGTTGTCCACGAGTGCTTTCAAATACTCGGACTCCATTTTGACAAATGTCAATGGATTGGTCACGGCTGTTTTTCACCGCTCCGACAACTTTCAAAGCCTCAGCTGGAACGCCGCATGAACTGAGAACGTTGTTGAATCGTTCAAGATTGTTTCCAGAAATCTGGAAGACGGCGCCCAACTCCTCGTTGAAAAGCTCCGCCAATAACGCGTCCTTTCCATCACATTCCACATCAACCTCGATTCCTACCCGTCCAGCAAACGCCATCTCCAAGACCGTTGTCAACATTCCACCATCGGATCTGTCATGATATGCCAACACGATATCCGACAAGCTCTTGTCCTGATGCAGCATTTCGAGTGCTCCAATGAAGTTCTTCAGCACTGCGGCATTAACATCGGGGCACTCGTTGCCAACTTGACGATAGACCTGAGCAAGAGCCGATCCACCTAAGCTGTTGCGTCCAAGACCCAAGTCGACTAGCACAAGCACAGATTCTTCGCGGATAAGTTGTGGAGTCCAAGTATTTCCCACATGATTAACCGGAGCAAAAGCTGTAATGTTCACAGTAACGGGCGAAACTACTTCCTTCTTATCCCATTTCATCTTCATCGACATGGAGTCTTTTCCTACAGGAACAGCAACTCCAAGTTCGGGGCACAGTTCCAATCCAATTGCCTGGACAGCCTCATACAGCCCAGCTCCATCTTCACCGGCAGCGGCCATCCAGTTGGCGCTCAGTCGAACTCTATCCAATCCTTTCACATCCGCCGCATACAGATTAAGAAGCGACTCCGCAACTGCCATCTTGGCCGATTTGGCCGGAGAAATGATTGCCAAATTAGGCTTTTCTCCCATAGCCATAGCCTCACCCGTGGTTATGTCAGTACCGTAGGAAGTCAACGTAACACCGACATCGGCAACAGGTACTTGCCATGGCCCGACCATTTGATCTCTAGCCACAAGACCTGTCACTGACCTATCTCCAATGGTAATGAGGAATGACTTGGATCCGACCGAGGGCAAATGAAGGACCCTGGTAATAGAATCTGCAATCTCCACCTGGGAAACATCCAATGGCAATAACTTGGTAGCTCGCGTGATAGCCGTTCTATTCATCTGCGGCGCTTTGGCAAATAAAACATCCATTTCCAAATCGATGGGCGTAGTGCCGAGCAACCTGTCAGTAAGAACCAACCTTCTTTCAGACGTTGCATGTCCTACAACTCCAAACAGCGCGCGTTCTCTTTCACAAATGCTCTTGAATAATTCTAAATCAGAAAGTGATACCGCCAAGACATATCTTTCTTGCGCCTCGCAACACCAGATTTCCATGGGCGACATTCCAGGATCGTCATTGGGAATATCACGCAATTCAAACTTGGCTCCTAAATTATTGTCATGGACCAGTTCCGTTAATGCGTTAGAAAGACCACCAGCGCCCACATCATGGATAAACTGGATAGGATTGGCTGCGCCAAGGGAAACGCACGCATCAATAACTTGCTGTGCTCTACGTTGCATTTCTGGGTTTCCCCGTTGAACTGACGCAAAGTCGAGGTCCACGGATCCCTCACCTGATGCAACTGATGACGCAGCTCCACCTCCTAGCCCAATCAACATGGCTGGACCACCAAGAACAATCAAAGCCGCGCCAGGTGTGATCTGTCTATTTTTCAAGGCAAATTGTGGTCGCACGGATCCCAGTCCACCAGCAATCATGATAGGCTTATGGAACCCGCGAACGAGACTTGAACTTCCATCTGCGGTGTCACCTTTGACGTCCATTGACAGGGTGCGGAAATATCCAGTAATGGCCGGACGACCGAACTCATTGTTGAAAGCAGCCGCACCGATTGGCGCTTCCAGCATGATATCAAGTGGAGATGCGATATGACCAGGTCGCCCAATGTCTAATTCCCAAGGCTGCTTGAAATCCGGGATTAACAAATCGGAGACTGCAAATCCTGATAACCCAGCCTTGGGCTTAGATCCTCTACCGGTAGCTCCTTCATCCCGAATTTCTCCACCTGATCCTGTCGCTGCTCCAGGGAATGGAGATACCGCGGTAGGGTGATTATGGGTTTCAACCTTGACCAAGAAGTCCACAGATTCCTTGGTCTGCGTGTAAACGTGGGATCTAGGATCTGGCGCATAGTAAAATCCCTCAGGGCCCTCCAGAACTGCAGCGTTGTCACTGTAGGCCGAAACCGTGTGCCAAGGATTCTTCTCGTGTGTATTGCGGATCATTTTAAATAGTGTGTAGCTCTTGCTCTGCCCGTCGATCTTCCACTGGGCGTTGAAGATCTTGTGCCTGCAGTGTTCAGAGTTTACTTGGGCAAACATAAACAATTCCACGTCAGTAGGATCCCTCGTGAATGCCGTAGACAAATACTCAATCTCCGCAGGGTCAAGGGCCAATCCTAAACTCTTGTTGGCTTCAGGGATGGTATTTTTAGCAACATGAACCAAAGGCTTGGGCTCGTCATGGTGAAATAATTCACTCTCGGTCGGCGACTTGTCTGAGATTGTCTGATTAGTTTCTATCCTTCTATTCTTTTTTTTCTTTTATTTTTCTTTTTTTTTTTGTATGTTTTGTTTGCTTTTTTTTTTTTTTTTTTGGTTCTCGTCAACTTACCTGAGTCATACGGTCATAAATGAAATCTAAAAGAACTCCTGATCTCAGATGTTCGTCCAGTGGAAATCCTTTGCGGACCTGAATAATTATCGACATACCCCTTTCTACACGGGCTACATCATTGCGCAATCCACAATTGTGCATAATATTGGTGGCTTTCGAAGACCAAGGCGAAATAGTTCCCTTTCTTGGCGTCACAGTCAATACATACGCACCTTCGGGAACAGCTGCCTGTCCTAACAATGCAGCCACCAAAGGATCTGAAACGTCTGGCTTGGAATCGTACTCAAGCAGATCATCCAATAACTTTCGTTTGGTTTCGTTGGTCTCTAGATCCGAACCTTCACGGACCTCGACATAATGGACATACACAGTCCGAATCCCCACAACAGCCGAAGAATTGACTGAAGTGTTGATGTTGTTGATTAGCGCATTTATTCGGAATGGCGAATAGGCAATAGGACCAGCCAGCGTAAGCATGGTAGGTCTGTGCTGCTTCTTTGTGAGCTTGATGCTAAGAATTTTTTATTCTCGAGGCGGTCTTAGTCTTTACGAGCATAACCCCTGCCCCATTTTTCAGGGTCAGGAACAATATGAGTACACACCATGCTATCAAACGGTGATGAGTCGCGCTAGATTACTTTTTGGGCTAGTTGCGGCGAGAGCTGTACGAAGGGGAAAAAACAATGACGCAACTTCTGTCTATTCTCGGTTGGTGAAAACAAGGGAATTTGATAACATGATATGTCTTGATTTTTTTTGTGCTTTGCACTACTGCCCATGGCGCGCCTGCACTAGGCAAGGATTATAAAATCCTTAGACCAACCAGGCTGCATAAATTTTATAGAATAATTTATGTTTATTATTGGATCACGTTGGAGCTTGTTGTTCTTGCTGTTACCATATTTGTGATATATTGGACCCGTCTACTTTCTGCGACTTCTGCCATTTATTGGTTCCGCGTCACGGAGTCATGAATTCGCTTTTATTCTTTAACACATGCTACCTCCTGTGGAAGAATCCGCAATTGTTTGACACCAGACTGGTTCCGTTATTCTTTTGCGCCATCACTGCCGTCCTACTTGTACTGTCGCTGAGCAACATTGTGTTTGGTGTAATGAAGGGGGAAGAAATAGATCACCTGGAGGACACAATTCTCGGATATGTGCTCGTCGCTTTCCTATTCGCAGATCATACGTTCCCGGTGTTGTCCCCGTTGTTTTCTTTTAAATACGACGCCGTCCTAGCAATGCTACTATTCGTTAGGCTTTTCAACTCTGTATGTGCTTTTAAAATAAGGAATTCACTCGTATGCCCTGCCCAGCTCTTGTTGGTCCAACTTCTCATATCATCATTTTGCATGTTTACGGCGTACAAATGTTTGCATGATAGACTTGTTCTCCATGGGCCCATGTTTACTATCACTATGGCCTTGGATTTCATCCTGTCAGGTATTTCCTCAATTCGACTGTGCCTACATGCACTCAGCACCCTCGAGAACCGTCGACAGCAATCGACTGGGGGACCAATACAGAAAACGCAACTCCCTTGGCTTAAGTCCCTCGACCATCTGGCCTTCCCCTTGATAAGAATGCTAATCGTCTCTTTTTTCCGTTGGGGTATATGTCAATTGTACGGAGGCACTCCTTCAAGCATATTCATGACCGTCAGATTGGCTCTGATGGTGGACGATCTATGGGAGGCCGGCGAGAATCTTAGAATCCTAGCTTTAGTCGAGTTTTATTTACCGCAAGCAACGCGCGCAGACCTGGGCGATCAAAAGTGTCCTATTTGCATGGAAGCTATACCAGTTTACAATTCTAAGAAGTTAACCTGTGGCCATGTGTTTGACAAGCATTGTTTATTTCTCTGGTTGAGCAAACGCGAGGTATGTTCCATTATGTAGAAACCCTGTAATTTGATGAGTCTATCCGGCCTGCTCTTCTTTTATTGTTGCGCGGTCGTTGCCGTTATTATTATTGCTGTTGTCGTTGTCGTGGTCATCCTCCGTAATGTTGGCTGCCCCCATATATTATTGATATGTGCCCTAACTAGGTATCTTATTATAAAAGCTTAAATGCGGCAACTCCTGTTCGACATGGCGAGAGAGAGAAAGCAGAAAGAAAGAAAAGAAAAATAAGAACGAAAACACGCATGGATCGGAGTTTTAGTAAGGATACCATTAACAATACCTGGATAACAATAGAGGAAGAAATGAGCAACCAGAATCACGTAAAATTCAACATGCGCAACCACCTCTGGCTTGTCGGCGGACTAACTCAAATTGCCGAGAGGAACTAAAAAAGAGTTGCAAGCCGTACATGGCGTAGTTATTACATATATCATAGAGATACTTACTGACAGCAAAACTGGCAAGAGCAGCCTGCTAAGAATTGCTCACAATGAAAATTATTAATAACTAGAACATAAATATTTCCACGGGTCAGGGTTAGGGTGTATGCCAAATAGAGCTCGATCCACTTTTATATATTAAAAATGATGGCAGGACGCGTCGTATTGCTTCCCGCGACTGCACACACACACACATTGATGGCGCCAAGCGTGGTAGTTAAATCAAAGCGCGGGCCGGAAGGCAGCAGCAGCAACAATGACAAAACTAGCAAGAAGATTAAGATTGAATCAGAATTTGAGCAGTTGCTGACTCAAATGTCTGGTCGCGAAGGCGAAGCAGAATTAGATCAAACATGGGAACGACCTGCACTCGGGCAGCTCAACCCGGATACTGACGATATAACATTCCAGCAAATAGACGCGGAAGAAGCTGTTTTAATGGGGAAACCATGCATTCGGTTGTTTGGCGTAACAGAAAAAGGAAATTCCGTTATGTGCAATATGATGGATTTTTGTCATTATTTCTATGTGCCAGCACCTATAGGATTCACTAACCGAGACGTGCCAGATTTAGAAGAGGCACTAAGAAGGACCCATGCTGGCGGGCCCCTGAAAGAGATACAGATTACCATGAAGGAAAACTTATGGGGATACACAGGTGGGAATAAGCACCCATTTCTTAAGATTGTGCTCGACGACCCAAAAGGGGCGATGAAACTGCGATCATTGTTTGAGCGTGGAGACTCTACGGTTCCTAACTTTGAGAGCCCAACTACTACATTTGACAACATTCAATACGTTCTTCGAGCTATGGTCGACTGCCATATTAACGGTATGTCGTGGATCACGCTACCGAAGGGCACATATAAGCTTGCAAAGCAGAGCCAAAAGTTATCACGGTGTCAGCTAGAGGTAGAGATTTCATACAAGCATGTGATTGCTCATCCGTCTGAAGGAGAGTGGCTCAAGACCGCACCACTCCGGGTTCTATCATATGATATTGAATGCGCGGGACGGAAAGGAATTTTCCCAGATGCGAAGATTGACCCAGTGATCCAGATCGCAAACACGGTTCAAATCCAGGGCCAGTCACAGCCGTTCATCAGAAACGTGTTTACACTCAATACATGCGCGCCGATTGCAGGAGCTCAAATCCTAGAACACGAAAGAGAAGAAGATATGCTTCAACGCTGGAGCGAGTTCATGTGTCAGGCAGACCCAGACGTGATTATCGGGTTTAACACTGCGAACTTTGACATGCCCTATCTCCTGGATAGGGCTCAAGCGCTGAAAGTTGATAGGTTTCCGTATTTCGGCAGAATGCTAGGAGTCAGACAGGTTGCCAAAGATACAGTATTCTCGTCAAAGGCCTATGGTACGCGAGAGTCCAAGGATGTTAACATCGATGGCCGGATCCAGTTGGATATGCTACAGTCTATTCAAAGAGATCACAAACTGCGAAGTTATACACTGAATGCGGTATCCGCGCACTTCTTGGGAGAGCAGAAGGAAGACGTTCATCATTCAATCATTACGGATTTGCAGAACGGCACTGCAGAATCCAGAAGGCGGCTGGCAGTGTACTGTTTGAAGGATGCGTATCTACCGCTAAGACTGATGGATAAACTCATGACATTGGTGAACTACACAGAGATGGCTAGAGTAACTGGAGTGCCGTTTTCTTATTTACTATCTCGTGGACAGCAGATTAAGGTGGTTTCGCAGTTATTCCGTAAAGCTCTAGAAGTAGGACTAGTTATTCCAAACTTGAAACAAGAGGGATCGTCAGAGGAACAATACGAAGGTGCAACAGTAATTGAGCCTATAAGAGGGTATTATGATGTTCCCATTGCCACACTGGATTTTTCTTCACTTTATCCCAGTATTATGATGGCGCACAATTTGTGCTACACAACTCTTATCGACAAGGAAACCGTTCAGCGACTTAATCTCAAGGAAGGCGAAGACTACACGTTGACGCCCAACAATGATATGTTTATGAAGTCCAGTGTGAGGAAAGGGATTTTGCCAATTATTTTAGAAGAGTTGATTTCCGCCAGGAAAAGGGCAAAGGCCGATTTGAAAAAGGAAACTGACCCGTTTAAACGAGCAGTATTGGATGGACGTCAGCTTGCATTAAAAGTGTCAGCCAACTCAGTATATGGGTTTACAGGAGCCACGATTGGTAAGTTGCCCTGTCTCGCTATTTCTTCATCGGTCACTGCGTTCGGTAGGTTGATGATTGAGCAGACCAAGCAAGAAGTAGAGAAGAAATACTGTGTAGCTAACGGTTACAAGTACAATGCACAAGTTATTTACGGTGATACGGATTCGGTTATGGTGAAATTTGGACCTACAGATATGAAAGAGTGTATGGATTTAGGGCTTGAGGCAGCTAATCACGTGTCGTCCAAATTCATCACCCCAATTAAACTAGAATTTGAGAAAGTATATTTCCCTTATTTGCTCATCAACAAGAAACGATATGCTGGGCTGTACTGGACAAGACCGGAGAAATTTGATAAAATGGACACCAAAGGAATTGAGACTGTTCGGCGAGATAACTGCCGGTTAGTGCAAATTGTTATTGACACGGTTCTGCGAAAGATTTTAATTGATCGGGACCCAGAGGAGGCGATGACATTTGTCAAACAGGTAATATCGGATTTGCTACAAAACAAAATCGACTTGTCACTATTAGTGATTTCCAAAGCTTTGTCAAGAACAGACTATGCGGGAAAGCAAGCACATGTGGAATTAGCAGAGCGGATGAGAAAACGAGATGCAGGGTCTGCGCCTGCCATCGGAGACCGTGTAGCGTACGTAATCATACAGGGAGGCTTAAAAGGGAAAAACTACGAGAAGTCAGAAGATCCCATTTACGTCTTGGAAAACAATATTCCAATTGACACGAAATATTATTTGGACAATCAGCTTTCCAAGCCATTAATGCGGATCTTTGAACCGATTCTTCAAAACACCAGCAAGGCAGAAGCATTACTGAGCGGAGCCCATACTCGAACAGTAAAGATGGCCACGGCATCCGTTGGAGGGATTATGAAATTTGCCGTTAAGGTCAATCTTTGTAAGAACTGTAAACGGCCATTAAGAGGGCCGAGGTGGGAGAACAGTGCTGTGTGTGAGAATTGTGTGGACAAGGCGGAGTCACTGTACCTAGAATCACTGGGGATAGTCAATGAGATGCAAGAGAAGTTTGCTAGGCTATGGACTCAATGTCAGAGATGCCAGGGAAGTTTACATCAGGACGTTCTGTGTTCGTCTCGCGATTGTCCAATTTTCTACATGAGACGGAAAGCTCAGAAGGAATTACAGAGTAGCTTGGATGAGCTTAAAAAGTTTGATTGTACTGATTGGTAATAATATTAAATTATTAAATAAATAAAACTATTGATTGTCTCTTCGATTTCGTTCTTCGGCCGCCCGACGAATCTTAGCTTGAAGTGTTTCATCCTCAGTAGGCTGGCCACTGTCGGCTCTAGAAGGACCAGAAGCACTAATCGTTGGGCCACTGTCAGTACCACTACTTCCTCCAGTAGCACCAGATGGTCCGTCAAGTCCTCCTAACCGTTGAGTTGAGCCAAACCACCCTCCATCATCGCATACTGGAGATTCTTCCGGGTTGTACATGTCTGCCAATAATTGATGGCCCTTGCGACCGAAAGGATCAAGTTCAATGACCTCTCGTTCAAGCTTATGAGTTAGTTCCCAAAATTGATGATTATGGTCGCTGATCTCATTATGAGCCAGTTCGTGACACAGGACTCGAACAACGTCTCTATAGGATCTCCAGCCCAGGTAGTCATCAGTTCTTAATCTTAATTCAATAAGTTTACCTTGGCCAGTATTACGACCTAATAAATTATTTGACTCATTTGGGCCAAGCTCAGTTAATAGTGGCACGCTCCATTTGTACTTGGACATTAAAGCTCGAACACCTCTATCGTTTTTGATTTTCTCAAGAAATTCCCTGGATCGTTCAGGATTCGGCAACCCTGGCAATGGCTCAACTCGATCGAAAGTATATTTCCAAGAAGAAGAAGTCGATGACGATGGTGCGGAAGACAGACTAGATCTAACCGGACGTCTCGCTAATTGCCGCATAGTGCGAATTCGCTGATTCATCTTAGCCATTTCTTTAGCTCTGGCAGTCTCAGCTTCCTGTAACTGATTGATCTTGTCAGCTGAAGGGCCTAGCAGAACAATGCGAGTCCGGGATGCACTGGACGGAAATACATGCTTTATCGGAGTTTGATCGCCGTTAGGCAATGTTGCTGATTTAATCATGCCGACCTTAGGGGCGATTAGTTTGATGAATTGAACAGGGATGGTAGACTCTTGATGAATTCCTTCTAAAAAGTCAGAGTAGGACATATCTTCGTCTAAATCCATTTCACGGATTTCACCCCTAAATGATATACTGACATGCATGGTTAATGACGCTGACGCTTTGTAAGGTTGCCTCTTTCTTAGTTGTAGTTTTTAATCTCTCTCTTTTTTTTTTCCTTCTTTCTTTCTCTTTTTTAGTCAAATCAGGCTCTGGATGTTATTTGCGAATTACGGTGGTCAGAAATAAAGAGTACGTGTGGTTATAATAGTAGGCAGCGCAGCTTGAGTAGTAATATTATTAACATATATGCGTCATGGTGCTTATTATTAATAGGACCCTATCAGTGGCGCGCCGCCGCCACTTGATTAGGTGATCACGCGAGGGGCATTGAGGGGCTTATCAGCAAAGCCAACAACCGTGTAGCGCGGAATTCCCTGGAAGATATCATGGGCTATAGGATATTTATTACTTTAGCATGCGTTCAGAGAGGTACTAGTTGAGAATTAAAAGCCCTATTATGTAACTCGCAGTCAGTTAGACTTTACTCTCTCTCCTGCTGGATCTCGGCGCACGCGCTTGGAGAATCGCCCAAGATGGAGTGAAAGCTGATTAGATATCACAAAAATAAAAAAATAAAAAAAAAAAAAAAGGAAAAAAGGAAAGAAAGAAAAAAAGGAAAGAAAGAAAAAAAGGAAAGAAAGAAAAAAAGGAACATGAACTTCAAAAGAATGAAAGGGAAGGAAGAAGACAATAACAATGTCCATACATAACACATTCGCACATCTGTTTACACGTAAAGTGAGTGTACTGGCAGATAAACTTACAGTGCGGCCGATTCGGAGGCGCCCCTGAAGTTTTCGCCCTTATCCTTGAAATGGCCCCTGGCATTTTTCCTAATTGACACGACTTCGTGTATTCCAGTTGAAACGACATGTCGGCGTTGACGTATAAACGGAACGATGACATCGAGTCGGGGAATCTCGATAAGATGACAGTATTTCAAGATTGTATTCAAGGATTCAATGGTACGATACAATCTAAGAAATGTCGGAATTTATTGTCGAAACTGGTCCATCTTATTGATATTGGCGATTCTTTTCCTAGTGATGAAGCGACCACTTTATTCTTTTCAATTACGAAATTGTTCCAACACCGAGATGCATCCCTTCGACAAATGGTGTATTTGGCTATTAAAGAACTTTCAGCCACGGCTCAAGATGTTATCATGGTAACGTCTTCAGTTATGAAGGACGTTCAAGCACCCAGTGATGTTATTTATAAACCCAATGCTATTCGAGCGCTTGTTCGAGTGATTGATGCCTCAGTCATTCAATCCTTAGAGCGACCTATAAAGACTGCGATTGTGGATAAACATGCATCAGTGTCGTCAGCGGCCCTTGTTTCGTCCTATCATTTACTCCCGGTCGCCCGCGAAGTTGTCCGGCGATGGGCCAACGAAACTCAAGATGCAATTGTGGCACAAAAGGCTGTTCCTCCTCCGACGGCTACCTCGTCCTTCGTCGACTATCCTAACCGATACGCATCACAGAATAATGCATCAATGACCCAATATCATGCCTTGGCCCTATTGTACGAGCTCCGATCTCACGATCGCATGGCGTTGATGAAGTTGGTTAATCAATTAGCAGGTCAAGGATCTCCTTTGCGTAACATTAACGCTATTGCTATGCTTATTCGATATGTTGGAAAACTGATCCAAGATAGCCCTTCAAATTACGACCCTCAGTTGGTTACTTATCTTGAAGGCTGGCTACGACATAAGTCTGATGTTGTTGACCTTGAGGCCGCGAAGACTATCCTGAGCTTGCCCAATTCGGATGGCACTTTATCATCTGCTTGCACCAGCGCAATTTCTGTTCTTCAAGCCTTTTTGGGATCACCTCGAACGGTATCTCGATTTTCTGCTATTCGTATTCTTAACAGATACGCATTGATAAATCCTCAAGCGGTCTCCGTTTGTAATGCAGAAATTGAGGCTCTGATTTCTGATTCCAGCAGGGCCATTGCAACTTATGCTATTACTACATTATTAAAGACGGGAACAGACTCATCTGTCGACCGGCTAATCTCTCAGATTTCTGGATTCATGGCTAACGTTACTGATGACTTCAGAGTGGTAATTGTGGATGCAGTCCGATCGTTGGCGTTGAAGTTCCCTGCTAAACACGCTTCGATGTTGTCATTTTTGGCGGGAACGCTTCGGGATGAAGGAGGAATTAAGTTTAAGTCCGCAGTTGTTGCAGCTTTATTTGATATGATTCGTAGTATTCCAGAATCTAGAGATGCAGCATTGGGACACTTGTGCGAATTTATCGAAGACTGTGAGTTCACTGAACTTACCGTCCGTATCTTACATTTACTTGGATCTGAGGGCCCCAAGACCAAGAATCCTACAATCTATGTTCGATATATTTATAACCGTGTGGTGTTAGAGAATGCCATAATTCGAGCTGCTGCGGTATCTGCTTTGGCGCAGTTTGGGTTAATTGATGATGTGCAAATGCAAAAGAGTATCAAGGTCCTGCTTAGACGTTGTCTGGATGACGTGACTGACGAGGTTCGTGATCGTGCAGCGTTAGCTTTGAGACTGCTGGGTGATAGATCAGAGGATTCCCGTGAACTATTGCATCCTGAGAGGAAATATGCATTGCCTCAGTTGGAACAAGCATTGGTATTTTATGTTGGTTCCGATTCTGATAGAAAGTTCTCTTCTCCATTCGATATTTCTGCTATTCAACGACTCAGCAGAGAAGATCTTATTAAGCTACAAGCCAAGGAACAGAGCGCGATCTCTCCAATTGCAATGGAGGAAGCCCGTCACAGAAAGGCAGCGGAGATTTCGAAAGCGGCCACAAAGGCTGAGACAGAAATCTCATCAATTCAGCGCGAAGCTAGCTTGCAAAAGATGGCGGCAGTCCTTCAATCGGTTCCTGAACTAGCCGACTTCGGTGAGTTATTGAAGAGTTCAGAGCCAATTCCTTTGACTGAAAGTGAGACAGAATATGTGGTCAGTGCCATTAAACACGTCTTTAAAGATCATTTGCTTGTGCAATTTGATGTGCGTAACACCATGTCGGATTATGTACTGGAAAATGTGCTGACTGATATCCAGTCCGAATTTGAAGAAGAATTTGTTATTCCTGCAGATAAGGTGACCCCAGGTTCTACCGCATCAGTCTACGTAGCATTTAGACGAGGAGAAGATGATCCTATGCCAATTGGATCAATTTACACCACTTTACGATTTGTTAGCAAGGAAGTTATCGATCCAGAAACATTTGAAGTGCAGGAAGAAGGATTTGATGACGATTACAATCTTGAAACCATGGAGGTTTCCGCTGGAGACTACATTGTACCAACCTACATTGGAAGCTTTCAACATCAGTGGGATGAGTTGGCTAATTATGAAAGCTCTGGAGCTTACCAATTGTCGGGAGTTTCAACGATCTCGGAGGCTACCGCTAACATTATCAAACACCTATCGATGATGCCATTAGAGTCTACTGAAAATCCTACGTCAGAAGCATCGCACACACTAAAGTTATTTGGAAAAGACGTCCAGGGCCATAAAGTAATCGCACTAATCCAAATGGTCAAACGACAAGGTGGTATCACACTCAAGATTACAGTCCGGGGAGAAAATGAGCAGTTGGTTGAAGCGGTGAGCGAGTCGATTGGCTACTTGTAAAAGGAAATTAATATACATATTAATATATATATATGCGAAAGATATATTGACGGTTTTTAATTTTTCATTTCCTTTAATCAGATATTTAGTGAATTCTCCGTATGTAATTCTTATAATTAAATGCCATTGAGAGCCATTGGCGTGTCAGTGATGCGTAAGATATCTCTTCTCTCCCTTCTTATTTTCTTCAGTTACCACCTTAATATCCAGGCATCCTGCAAATTAAAAAAAAATAAAAGATTGGTCTCTAGCGGGATCGAACCGCTGATCCCCGCGTTATTAGCACGGTGCCTTAACCAACTGGGCCAAGAGACCATATCTTGAAATTACCGAATTTAACATATAGATAAAGTTTAAACTAAAATATCACGTGATCGGACTTCCTAGAACGGTTGGAGATGCGGCTTTTTAGGGGGTGGGGCGGCTAAAAAAAGAAACCATTGAACAAACAGCAATACTCTACGGAGCGTGTATACGGGGTTGCGGTCTAGCGCAGTGTCCAGTTGGTTTTATCCGACTGATGTTGAACAAACGGCGTATTATGTGATAAGCAAAATGCCACCTAACCCAGGAGAAGGAGAGCACGACGAAGGACCGCCGGTTGGAGC
>JAKTVX010000031.1:0-129653 GCA_030581755.1 Crinitomyces ghanaensis
CCCGCTGTTGTTGCCAAGCCCGTTCCCTTGGCTGTGGTTTCGCTAGATAGTAGATCGGGACAGTGGGAACCTCGTTAGTCCATTCATGCGCGTCACTAATTAGATGACGAGGCATTTGGCTACCTCAAGAGAGTCACAGTTACTCTCATCGTTTACCCGCGCTTGGTTGAACAATCAGAGCACTGGGCAGAAATCACACTGCGTCAACATCACTTTGTGAATATCGCAATGCCGTGTTTTAATTAGACAGTCAGATTCCCCTTATCCGTACCAGTTTGTTAATTACAGGGAATAATAACTTCAGAATACGGTCCACCCTTGCCGGCAGTCCATACTCATCCACTGCCCTTTTCCTATTCAACCCTTAGAGCCAATCCTTTTCCCAAAGTTACGGATCTATTTTGCCGACTTCCCTTACCTACTTTATTCTATCAACTAGAGGCTATTTCACCTTGGAGACCTGCTGCGGTAACGAGTACGGCTTGGCATGAAAATATCCTTCCTGTAGATTTTCAAAAGTCGTCATAAGCGATCCGGATTCAACAATAAAAGTCAAACTCTTCCGTACCGCGCACTTTAGCTCTGGATAAACCAATTTCAAGGTTCAAGTATGTTAAAAAGAAAAGAAAACTGCTCCCAGGGCTCATGTCAAGGTCTCTACATTCAGTTACGTTACCGTGAAATCCATATCCAAGTTCTGGAATATTAACCAGATTCTTTTTCGCTCTCAAGATTGTAAAAAATCAATCTATTAAACACCTCTCGGCTAGAGCTCAATATCGACTAACCCGTGGCCAACTGCTCTTCACACGGAACCCTTCCCCACTGCAGTCTTCAAAGTTCTCATTTAAATATCAAACATCATTGGTATGGGCCCTAACTGGAAAAAATAGCAATAATACCAACGAAAAAATCGTGCCAGGGAAAAAAAAAATCCTCCTCTAAAACATCCTTCAGTAGAAAGTAGAAAGGTAGAAAATAGTAGCGTAGAGATCGGCGAGGGTATTGTACATATCATCAAAATCCACTTACTGCCGCCTCGGAATTGGCGGAAGAAGTGGAGGAATCGCCCTCCACCCTCCTGCACAACAATTCATCGAGCAAAAGAGAGATTGAGACTTTGGCCCACTTCGCAGCGGGTACGGGATCATCCAAGGGAACATTGAACCTATACCGTGACGTAGTTGTTGAATACAGTGGAAATGTCGGATATATGGAAGCATATTTTCCGCCTCGGTAGCGAGAATGCGGATCATGTGGTGTCGAGTGAGTGGTGAACGGTCTGGAAGGACTTCTTCCTGGATAGCAACCGCAGCGGGGCATTCGAAGTAGTCGTGGTACGTAGAGTCCGGAGAACCGCGGCAAAGAGTGCACTGATTGGACTTGTACTTGAAATATGAAGACCGATGGAGAGCAGGCACCGGTTGAAACAAAGGCCAGGCTTTTTATGCAGCTTAATTGTTACTGCCTTTTTTCCGTGCCGATTTCCCACAAATTTCGCCTCTGTTGAGGCTCGAAAATGAGTCCCTTTGAAAAAAGGAAAGCTAAACATCTGAAAAATGCCGAACAACCTTTTTTCAGCTAGTTTAGTGATATACACTCTTTTATTTACGATCTTCCTCACAACTTTTCGAGATATTCCGCTTTCATCCGTGAGGAACCCTAAGGACGCCAGGGTATGCCTTGCGAAAAACAAATGAAAACGACCATGAAAGCATTGAAAGCCTTTTTCTCAACTTGAAATAGTTCCCTGGCTTTGTCGGTAAATTTCTCACAAAATAAAAATTCGTGTCCTTCAGAGTCTCGAAACGAACACTTTTCGAAAAACGCAAAGATATTTGCTTCAAAAGCAGAAAAAACGTCTTTTTATCTTCAGCATGTCACAGCTGTCTTTACTTCTTATGCTCCTCACCAGCTTGTGCTGAGTTGTACCGTTTTATGTCTGATACACTTCTGAGATTCATGTCTCCGAAAAACGCAAAGGTATCCGCGTCAAAAGCAGGGGACTCGGCTTTTTATGGCGAAAAAACTATACAGTTCTGTCTTCACATTTAATTTTCCAAGAATTTCGATTTCGGGTCCCTGCAGAGGAGAATAACAACTTTTTCAAAAACGCAAACGTCCGCCTGTAAATCAAGGTACCGCCCGATTTTCCGCTCAAATTCAAACAGGACAAACACTTTTGTTCCTAAATTTTTCCAGGCCTTTTCCTCTGTTTTCGACCGGAAGGCTTTCGTCTTGCCGGCCCGTTATCGGCGACGCTACGCAAACCAAATTGAAGAAAACTCGATTAATTACAGCCTTTACGTTGCTTTCTACTTGATTCCCCATTTAGCCTGTAAAATTCGCCTATAGACTTTGACTCAACATTTAATAATATTAACCTGCCAGCCAAAAAAAATCTAACCTGTCTGTACCTCCCACCGTCTAAATTGTCGTAAAAAATCGACTGCCAAAGTCCTACAACACATTCTTTTCAACATTTTGTCGTAATTTCATTCCCGACTGCCCGACTTTTGCGAAGTACAAGCGCTTGAATTCGACGGCATCTGTATGCCGATCAAAAAGGATCGTCAAGACAACCATTTGCCGTGAGGTCGACAATACATGGTATAACTTTTTGTGGGGTTGACATCCCATACTAACGTCAGTGTTGACAACAGGTAATATAGCTTTGTACATCTAGGATGACTGCGCACAGCAAAAAAGCTAGGTTGACAACCTAGGCCTATAGCACTAACGTCAGCATTTCCCCACAGCTCCTCACTAGTAGGATAGTTAGCGCCTCTTGAGAGGATGCAGCTAAGGGAAAGTCGTTAAATTCGACTTGCACATCTGTGCATGCCAGCACGCCATCCTTTTTCTTTTCTGCACTAAATCTGCGTATCTCTGCATGCGCCTATGTCAGTGTGCCAATTTTTCTTTTTTTTTTGTTTTTTTTGTTTTTTTTTTTTTTTTTTGGGACAAATTTGCATAAACCTATCCCGTGTCATACCAACCAGTTTTTTTAGAAGTACATGATTGATGCGGAAAACCTTTAAAAAACACGCCTTTCACTACGTGCATATTAGTACCGATGAGCCTGCAAGTGCAGTCATATGTTAGGAAATGCACCTCGTGTTTCGCATGTAAGCGGACAATTGCGTGAATAGATCACCGGGTTAGACAGAGGGACCAGATATAGTTGTCTGGATAGATCGCCCGGTAATCGGGCGCAGGAAACGGATACTTTGGTGGATGGATCGCCAGGTCAGACACAGGGTCAAGGTGCAGTTGCGTCGATAGATTACCAGGCCAAATATAGGGTTTGGAGACTTGCCCTCTTCAAGGTAGAATTGACATAAATACCTTGCAGCCTACTGGCCGCATCGTGATCATACTTGCTTAGCTTCTTTCTCTCACCTCTTTATTCTCAAAAGCAACATCATATCGTCCTCAAGCGTGAAAATGCTTATCTATTGACACTGCGAGCAGCGGCCTGAATCTCAACGAGATCCAGCTCACGCCGACACTGTTAAACTCGGATCGTTTGGAGAACTCTACATCACGAAATGGACGGCCAGGTGTACGCCGAGCCTTCGGTCTACACGGGGGTCGAGATCACTCAAGACCCCAAAGGTTCTAATGCCGGCCTCCATGGCGTCATCTTTGTTGCCATTGAGCACGACAGCCATTATGCCATCGATGCCAGCGCCGCCGGTGTGGCCGTCCTCGGAAGCGCGCGTTCCCGCATATCACCAACGGCAATAGTACGCTCAATGCAAGCGCAGTTGTCACCGTTACCTCCAATGATGCGGTTAACAGCAGCAATATCTCACCGGAGATATGCATCACGAGTGCGCCAGTCATCGGTCCATTCTCGGACCTTCCCTACGCTGACGGCACGGATGCGACCTAGCCGTTCCCGATCGGCGAGACCGCCAACGGCAGCATGAACAATAGAAATATCTACATATATGGCCGTGGCGACTGCAATGCCGTCGACCCCTGTAACGAGACCGGCAGGCCTGTCGTGCAGTTCAACAACCATATTTACGTGCAATGGGCCCACACGGTGACCACGGCCCCTACCACGGGTGGGTCGCGGTCTTGAACGTCAGCAATGTAAAGATCACCGGCTTTCAGATGACAGGCGTCCTGAACGCTTCACCGAACGACGGCCTGACGGGCGCATCTAGCAGGGTGAAGGCCAGCTCCTCTTCCAGTCTAACGACGCTGCCTTCCACCTCGAAACTGACAACGGTAGCGGCGGCGCCCCAACGCTTATCAACGGCTTCCCGATGAATGCTAACCACAATTTTTCTGTAGCTAAGGTGGCGGCAGACTCCTCGTTCACTGCCACCAACCAGGACTCCAACGGCTGGGGCCTGAAGGTCGTCGATTACTTTACCCCCTACAACGTCGCGAGCCTGGATTCCGCGGGCCAGAGCCTCAGCTCTGGGGACCGCAGCCTTTGCCCGACTCGGGAGGCAACAACCAACACTGGCACCTGATGATCGCATCGGACAAGGAGGATAAGATCTACTTGATGGATCGCAATAATCTCGGACACTTCAATTCCACCAACGACAGCGTGCTTCACGGCATGCCCAAGGGCGGTGGCCACATGACACCTTCGGTACAGACAGCTGTCTCATACAGCACCGCCGCATTTTTCAACGGCATCATTTACTAAGTGAGCGGTCCTAGTAGGCGCGCCTACGTCTACACCGTCACCTCTTCCCTGGCTGCTCTGACCATCCTGACAGTCACGTCGCAGACCATCATGAGCAACTTCGGCTTTGCTCCCGGTTCGGTGACCCTGGGTCAACGCTTGGCAGCCGTCGTACCTTTTTTCTTGGTGTTCGTGTTCGGCGGAGCCTTGCCGACGCAAAGCTGAAGACATATGGCACGAATGACTACCGGAACACGCTAGCATGATAAACATAACATTTGCATGTTGTACGTACCGTTTGACGCCTCCGCCATCAGATATCCTGGGATACAGTAACCTATATTATGTGTCGAATGGGATGATGACCTCAAACATTCTAACAACTAGGGACGCCAGATCGGCCAATTCCAACAACCGAAGACTGCATTGAAAATCAGAGAGCCAAATATGGCATACGCACAATTCGGATATGGACGCCCATATATTGCCCGCAGGTTCCACCCAATGTTTTTGTCATTTGTGTCCTAAACGATCACCTAACATTCAAGCTTCAATTACTTTTCGTGGGATGTGAGGCAAGCTGACAATTAATCACTAATTGAGACAGGCCATAGGACCCTGTTGTCAAAGCTGGACGACCTTCAATATGATGGGCAGTCAAACTGAGACAATTGCCAATTTGACATTTGCACTCTTACCTCTATCTTGCACGCCGTAATACGGAGTGTAGCACTGGAAGGAAAGTAGGTCCAGCCCGCAATATTCTATTTTGCTAATGCAGGTTTGCATCGCAAAAAATATAGCCTTCCGTTAGGGGTATCCAATACGTAGTAAAGGTCAATGCATCCTACATATAACTATCTACAAGAATCACACCGACCAAGCATATATTATATTGCTTTTGGAAGAGGCAGCTACAATTCGATGACAAAGAGCAATTCTGCTATTGCTTACCTGCGTCATGTATCACTTGATCTGGCATCCCGCAGTCCGGGATTCAATGAACATTAGAAAAGACCTTCATCTGTTGGCAAAACTGGTTATAAGAGTTACTGGTGACTAAGCAACGACAATATATTGTAATTTTGAGCGACGTTAAACGACATGCAATCTCGCTTATTTCAGAATCACCATGACTGTTGCACTTCTTTTTTATTCGCTTGTCAGGCACTTTCCCATGTGGATATGTCCCACATTGGTATGGCAAATCGTGAACGGCCTCAACTCGACTGGATTGTGCCTACTAGAAAGAAAGTGAAGTGCAACACAGAAACGCGAGGATCTAGACATTGTGGCTTGACCGTTTCATATGCAATTTCAGGCAGACGAAGGCATACGAAGGGGAGTTAATTATACCACTTAATTGGTGTAGTCCACCATGGTCCCACTTCTTCGCCCACGGAATTGGTGGCAGATTTATGGGATGGCTACGATCACCTGTGCTGCGCTAGCGAATTTGCTACCTTACCAGCCTAGTCGCAGATTTGAAGATGTTAAAGAATTTCTGGTCAGCTAAGGAGAGACTAGGGAATCGCTAATCTTGTTGGCTCCAGGAAGCATCAAATTGCCAATCACCAATCTTGTTGGCTCCAAGACGTATCGAATTGCCATCGACCTGCCATCGACTTGCCAATCACCTAGACCAGGCGAAGCATGGTCAAAAATTGATGGCCCCAGATTGAGACGAAAGAGAGTGTATACAACAGCGTTCCTCATTCTGGGCTAGCCAAGTTTTGATGGTCTTGCCAAGCTTCGCAAGTAAATATTTTAGTCTCTAAAATTAGGATAATGCTAATGTGATTTCGTTTTCTTTTAGAATAAGACAACCGGTTGGTGCACGGTGACCTTCTGTGAGGAATCAGCGTTAGTTAAAGTGAGGTGAGGCGTGAGCTAAGGGTATGGAAGGCAAGAGAGGCTATATGAGCAAGAGATATAATGAGCGCGAAGCGAATTAAAGAAGGAGCCAGTTTTGAGTGATACAGTCGGACTGGCTGGATTCCAGGCAGTCAGAGATATTATCAATTGCTGAGTGAATTTGCGACAACACATATAAAGCAGAATTGGCTCGTGCCATACACTTCTACATACACGATAATTTAGGACTCGAGACGAAGAAACTAGTTTTTGCTGTGCTATTAACAAACTACCCGTCTGGAAAAAGCAGAAGATGTCCTTCGAATTAGTCTCGCCTGCATTTCAAACACTAAATTACGGCTTAACGGTCATCCTTTGTGTTGTGACTCGGCGAAAGCGAAACACAGAGGACGACGGTCCATCGGAGAGTAATGATAATCTAGTAAGGAAATTTGTACGTGGAACCACTAAATTCGCCTTGAATGCATTGACTCCAAACCTCGGAGATGTGGTACCTATCATAGAAGGAATACTCAGCAACCCGGTCAATGTGGAAACTCTTAAATTTGTAATGAGCAAAAGCTCCGAGCTTGCAAATTTCCTGGTCGATCTAACAGAACCCACAAAGCTCTACGCTGCAGTAAATTCCTCCGATGGTACTCCAGACCAGAATAATGATCACTCGCAGGACGGGCCCTACAACGAGTTGGATTTGACCAGGGCCATGAACAGGCAAGGTGTAATATGTCAAGCGCAGCGACTGGCCAAATCACTCTCCGCCATTTTATTGATGGGCAGAACGGCAGTTTCTCTACAAGATCTAAACATGGATACCAGTCTGAGGAGCGACTTCAATGGAAATGGGACTCCTTTAGATACGGCGACGTACATAGCTCGCAACGAGGGCACCCCGATTAATGACGAGAAGTGGCTCTTTATAAATGGTGTCTGTACTGAATATTTCTGGCTGAGACTCAACTGTGAAAAGTTAAGTGATTGGTTCAACAGGGACATAACAGGCGTCTTCAATAGGAGTGATGGTCTCCTCTGGGATCTTATTACGTGTGCTGTCCAGAGGACTGATGAGAGCAGGCCTGCCTCACAGCAGATGCCTCTCATTCAGACGACCAGGACCAGCAGGGCAGCCCAGATCCGTTTGGCAAGGGAGTTGTCGACAGCGCTAGGGCAAGCCACGAACAGGTATGTCGTGATGATTGCCCACTCTGCGGGATGTCTCATATTGAAGCTGGTGCTAGATGACTTTGTGAAAAGGCAAGTTTTCTCCAAGGAAATGAAGTCTCGCCTGAGGGTCTTTACGTTTGCGAGCCCAAGCGTAGACTGGAGGGTACAGGATCCTGTCGATGGAAACAAAGACCTGCGCGAATATGTCAACCATACGGAGCACTTCGCCAATACGAGAGATTTTGTAGCCAAGCTCGGAGTGGTTACGGCTCACGGGAGAGGGGAGCGCAGCTATATGGACCATATTGATTCGTCTACGTTCTTCAACGATAACAAAGACTGGGTAGGTCACTTGTTTGGAACCCAGTATGACCTCAGGAATAAAGAACTTTACAGCAATGGCTCTAATTCTAAGTTACTCGCGTGTGCTGGCGGAGTACCGATGACATAGCTATGTCTCCACGAAATATCATTAGTCTGTATAAACGGTATAGTATTTGTCGTCACTTTGACCTATTTCTTAGTTTCTTACCCTAACCCCATTTTATGGGCATGTAGCGCGCCCGCCAAAATCGTCCAATTATCCCTCGCTCTATTTCTTGGAGGTCCATTTCTCAGAGTTGGGTAGTCCGCCGCCGCCATGATCAGGATATTAGGGTCTAAATGGGACACGTTTCTACTCCTGATATTACTAGGGGCATCTTTAAGGACATAAAACTGATCCATAGATTACGTCATTTATTGGATTAGATCGTATACCCCCGGCGACTCTTGACGCGGAGAGAGAGGAAGCCAGCCTGGACACAGCGTTACATTTCGTCACGAAGGACACATTCACACCGTGATCCTCTTGGAGGCAGCACGCATTGCATTTTACAATCTTTCGCTGCCCAAGCCATATACTGTGGCCTTGTCCCGGAGTGACACGCCTAGCTTACGACGGAAAGGAAGCGTGCCGACGAATATATCTACTGTTTCAGTACTCCGCCAGGAGGAAACACAGAGAAAGAAAAGAGACTGGCTTGACTTGCCGCCGGCGTATGCATCTGTGACGACAAATATGATCGCATTATCATTCTCGACAACGAGGATTTCTCCGCATAATGAGGAGGCGGCTGAGCAAGATTTCGTCGTTCTTTCCAAACTTCCAGAACGAGTTTCTTAGCACAGAAGTCGATTGATTTGGCCAGTCTTGCATTGTGGTCGCATGATAAAATGCTATTGGCGACTACAAGAAGCGGCAATGTGTGATGAGGTTTGCCATGTCTCAGAGGTCCACAACCCGATAAGAACATTGCGCGAGGTAAAGATGCATGCTACATGATTCGTGGATAATTAATCCTCTGTAGTGGACCTAGTCGAAGAGGCGTAGGGTTGCATCTTGTATGTAACTCCGGCTTAGCTATAGGTCTGCACACAGGCCGTATTCCTATGTAATATTCTTTACCGAAACATGTCCTGCCCTATTTGATTTAGTTTGTGTTTGTAGCCCCATCTTCGGAATTGTGCCCCCCCTGGAACTATTCCTGTTAGAGGTAAAGATAAGCAACCTGGCCGAAGCCCTTTAGAATAAAGGCATGGCTCGTCACATGGTAGTTCACTGCACTGAATCAGAAAACTGCCAAAAAGGCCGTGGATGCTCCTAGGGCCTTTGCCTTTTAGATACCATCCAAATCGTGCCCTAAATGAGCGAATTTCATGACTGACAAATTTATCTGTTCGAATCCCGTCAACGTAGCTTTTGTTTTTGGCCCATTGAGCAAGGTCTTCAAATGAAACGGCATTCAATGCATCGAATTAAGATCGCAGACAATGTTGGAACAGATTTAGACGTGGGTTAGGAGATAAATGAGTATCAGGTCCGTCTAGCCCAGAATGGTAGTAGATATACATGAGAGACCTAAATGGCCATCATGTCAGGAAGAGAGAGGTGGCAAGCGCCATGACGAGGACGAGAACAGACACAACGTAGCATGCCTTCGAGAGAGAAAAATAAGTACATGAAATGAAGTCTGTCTTTTACGCCTCTTGTTTTCTCCCTGGCGCTCGGGAAAAAACGCGTTTTCGGTTCACAAGAAGGGAGAGAGCCAAGCGGGAATTCAATACAGAGGACAGCATATAAAGGCGCATTCATATGAACAGCATAAGCGGAATAATGGTAGAAGCGGTTTGTTCGCGTCGCCGCAGGCTCTAGATTGGCCACGATTGGCCAAGATATAGGAAGCAAGACCATCACACAACAAAATCAAGTAATTCAGCGGTGCACTCGAAAGCATACGAGCCAGCAATCATGTATTTCATTTGTGGAGATATTTGTCCCACATTCCAGTTAAGCCTTGGCGTTCTTGTCTCCGGGCTCGCTGCACCGGAGAGCAAGATTGGAACAACTGGTCTCATTCGAAAGAGCAAACTAGAAAGACCAAGAAAATACGTTTCTATTGTAATCCGAAACGTAATCAGCTGTGTCGCTTCAAACAAGGCTGAGTCGAACGCTCAAGCAGTTCCATAAGTTCCCAGCTTATTATTGTTTTTAATGATCAAGCTTCCGGACGCATTGATACGGAAGGCGTGGGCACATCTAAAAGGCAAGAACTTGTCAGCTTTGCAACTAGTGTAACCCTGTGGTGCCCTAGGGCGGCGGCGCCCTCAGACAGTTCCGTCTCGTGATGCGGGGCTCGAGAGAAGGGATGGTCGCACGAATTCTGCTTTCAATGGTTTTCTGAACACTAAGATCTAATCGGTAGCTCTTGTGGACTAGGAATTCACGCAATCTTAGACACCGGCGACGAAGAGGGTAGAGGCTTTTTAAATGGCCTCCCCTGTTGGATCTTGACGAGATTTTCTCACGGGTCAAAGTCTATCTTATCTATCTTAGGTGGAGAAGTATTTCGTCTCGTTCGAAGGGCAATCTCCGCATGCTGGGATTCGCCTGGAAATGCAAATCATCGACAGAGGGTCCATATTATTTTCGGATGACCTAAAGGTCCGGTTAATACGACTGCCACCAAAGGTCATTGAGCTTCACCTTGAATTCGAGGACTTCCCTATTGATAAGCATAATCATATATTCTTTCAAAGTTCGACCTTGACGATCAAGACAAAGCCCTCGTTGAACATTGGTAATTTTGGATTCGTGGGCGGCCTAAGTGTGGGCGACCGATTTTGGAGATCTAGATTTGGCCGCGTTCAGCAAATTGATTAGCCAGCTCCAGGGCCTCGAGAGGATAACTCTTTTAGAACGCAATCGACAAGTCCAGCAACGTGAAAGGAAAGCGGCTCAGAGCAAGGATTACCGATAGCCCACTTTGCTTTTGACTGACCACCTTTTTTTTACTGCGCAAGCAGCGCGACGCCACTGGGGTCTACAACAATTTTAGAAAGGTTAAATTATTTAGCAAAATTTTTGTCATTCACCGCGTTCCTGCAGTTTCTTTCCAGCGCGGATTATTTCTCTCTTTGAGCTCACCGCCCCAAACCCTTTCTTTCCATTTTCTTTATTCCTGATTTTAATTCGTAGCTTCGCTCTAAAAATATTCACAATGACTTGGTCTTCAAGGATATACCGGGACGTCGTCTGATCTCGATCCCGACGAGGCGAGCTTAAGCCGTCCCTTTGATGAGTAAACCGTACTGACGTTCGTTTTCATCAGGAGTCTTTTTACTTTTTGTTCCTAGGGAATTTAGACAAACAAGAAGAAGGAAAAGAGAGGATTGAGCATTTCCTCACGGATTTGTGAATATTGTTCAAGAAAAAAGGGGAGAACGTTCATATGATTATTATCTTCTCCTCGCCCACAAATAGATTACTAGCAAACTTAGCCTGCTTCTATATAAAACATTTATTCATTAGGCGTATAGAGCCGCTTCTTGTCTTATATTCAACCAGAGCGCGTCTTGGCTTCCGAAACTAGACCCGCTGATCATCCCGATGGACATAATCCGCCCCGCGAACCGCCCTATCCACCTTCTTCCTAATCATCGGATATACATCCCTAACCGCATTCATTCCCATCGCCCAATCTAAATGTCCATATCCCTGCACCTCGACCCTCTCATACCCGCCGCTCCCAAACATATCTCTCAGAGTCGTATATGTACAATCCGTGCTCTCCGGGCTGAACACCTCATTATCCGCGCCAGAGAACAAGAAGATCGGAATGCCTTTGAGACGTTGGAGATTGGCGGGTGTGACGAGATTCTGGGCTAAGGGGAAGTTGGTCGTGACGTAGCCTTTGGAGCCCATCGACATGAGCAGGTGTTCGAGGGTTATGCTTACGCCGCCCAAGAAGCGGTCAATTTGGCTGTGCGTTGCTTCGTTAAGGTTGGCGTGGTTCCACAAGCTAGGTTAGTTACATGAACGATATTGCGAAAGGTGTATGAAAAGGAAACTTACCGGCCGAAAATGAATGTGGCGCGATGACACGCCACGTTATTACACAACTCGTTTGTCTTATCTGGCATGAACCTCAGCAACTGATTAATACTCCTCTGGAACAGACTATCCTCAGGACTGCTGGTGCAGCTGAACCAATTCCCGCTTAACATCCTGTACGCCCTATCCAGCGGAATTGGTGACCGGATCTTCAGAACGTTGGGCGGCGACCAAATGGGGTTCATGAAAACTTGCGAGCATGTTATGCCCTTGACCCACTCACTTGGTATAGTGCCGTCTAGGAGACCACAGGAGAAAGCGACAGAGCCTGCGCAGTGCGATATACAGTACACGGGCTTGGCTCGATCTCCGTGCGTCTTGCGAATATGAGCCAGTCCAGCACGCAAGTCAAGGCGAGCGTCGAAAGTCGTCCAGTTATGCTCGGCTTGCATAGTCTTGCCGATACGGTGGACGATGACCCAGACACGGTAGCCTGCACGAGTCATATACTGTACGAAGTTGGTGGGGATGGTTTCAAGGGAGAAGATTTGGTGGTCGACGGAAGCGCCGGGGATCATGTAGAGGTCGTGAACCTCAACTCGTGGCTCATGCGGCTCGGCTTCCCACATGTAGAGTTTCGTCTTGACGTTGTCGGAGGAGCAAATCTCGACGACCTTGTGGAACGGGGTCATGTTGACGAACCCGCGGTATTCGTGGAGAGGATATTGGAGAGGTATGAAGGGAACGAAGAGGTGCTTAACTGACTGCTTGACAAAGTACTTCAAAAAGGCAAGCGTGGAGTGTGCCTTTGATAACAGTGACCGTCCGGACGGTGCTAGAGTGGTTGCCTCGGATAAGAAATCCATTGGCGCGATTCGCAGTATGCCTTGGCCTACCACGGGACCTTCGCTGCTGTGTTGTCTAATGGTCACATAAAGCGTCGAGGTAGCTTTCCAGAATGCAGCAGGGTTCAGAGTGACGCCGGAATCCACAATCTTATAGCCATTGAAGTGGTATCTCTCCTTATCCGTGCCAACCATTTCAAAGTTATAAGATAAGTTCTGCGTCAGAGAAGCGGTAGGATTGTTGTTGAAAAGTTGAAAGTCTCCACGATGAACCATAAACGGGCTTCCAGGAATGCCCGAACAAACCATGGTGCCGGTCAGCATTGCAGAATGATCAGGGCGGTGGATGATGGTCTCGGTGTTCCATGCCTTGACACTCAAGAAGAATCTCGCCGCTTCACACAGTCCCCGTGCAGTCCTGGCCGCGAGCACAAAATTCTCTTTCGTCTCGCACGCCAGGTTGCCGTCGAAGTGGATGAAACCAGACATGACTTCAGTGAACCCTATGCCAGCCGCCTTGACAGCTTGCGCCTCTTTGATGAGGCTCTCGGCCTTGATGACGGTGGTATCTTCTGCTAATGTGAGCAAAGAGTGTTTTGGCTCGCCAAAGAGATCCAGAAGCCCGTTGTCTGTATTATAGTCAATCCTCGCACCTATATGCTCCGCAGCATGTCGCACAGAACGCTCAGCCAACGCCGTAATGGTGGCAAACGGGTTAGCGCCTAACGCAGTCGGTATGACCGAGGCATCTGTGACCACAAAGCCCTTGTGAGTGGCGTCGCCACTTCCAACAAAAACTTCACCGTAGTGGTTGGTGACGCCTGACGCCCCGGTACCATCATTGCTCATGCATGCGCCACCGATAGGATGCACTGTGATCTCCTGCTGGCCAAAAGCTGCATAAAAAGGGCTATTGACGAATGTCCCTCCGACAGCAGAAGTCGCCTGCGCCAAAATGTTATTAAGCTTATCAACATGCTCTGACCTTCCCACTCCTAGGAACCTCAACATTGGCTTGTCGTCCTCGAGCGTCAGAATGGCCTGGTTAGAATCGTGGGACATGATCAGATACACCATTGTCTTTTCAATACTTCCCCTCCTGAAGTACGGCCCAAGTATACGACTTCCTACCCGTGACAGAATGTTTTGGACTGTCTGGAAGAGGCTCAAGTTCTGCGGAATGTCCTTTCCAGGCATCAGCTCCAACATCGCCTGGAACAGCGGCGCGAGCGCTTTCGGTACGGCTCCCTCCTCGATCACATACCCGTCCAGCGGGTTATCATGGCCCTCACGATTATCGATAATGCCCGTGATCGTAGGACCAATAGGATGATACGGTGACGGGAATTCCCTTCCGACGGCATTCACCTCCTTGTCACAATTATACCCAAACGCCAAAATATCTCCATTTCCTGACATGCCCGTTCCCACAAGCGGACTCATCGGCAATCCCATATCCTGACTGCGCAGCAGAATCTCGGTTGTCCCTAGAGCGCCTGCACCCAAGAAGACACACTCTTTAGCATACACCCACATAAGATCCTCGTAGATGTTCTGCGTGAACTTGTCACGGCCGCTGCCGTGCCAGGCGAAGAAGACCAGGTATCCATCTGCACTAGGGTGTTTCTTGATGTAGCGGACTTCACATTCGCAGAACATTTCGGCACCCCAGTTCCAGGCATCGGCGAGATAATTAACGAGCGTGGAAGATTTGCTGCCGTCGTTCACACCGGTGGAGTCTTGGCCTGTGAGGGCTGATGCGTTCATTTGCACACCCGTCCCGTTTGCACCGACGGCGAACTTGGTGGTTTGATCGACTCTGCAAAATTTGTCCCCCATGTCGAGTGCCTCTGCTTGTCTCTCGAGCATGGCTAGCTTTGGGAGCTCTGGCCAGTCCTGAGGATAGGGCTTGGGTTCCAACATCTTCTTAGCCAGGGCATAATACTTCGTCAGAGCACCAGGACTCCGCAGTTCTCCTGGCCAAGCTGGCAAGCCCAAAGTGCCATCATCAGCCGGGAGAAAGACATTTGCATTGAGCAAGCTGGTACCACCCAAGCCGTTCCCGACAAATGCATTCTGACCCTGGCCAACGATCAAATGGTAGAGTCCCGTCGTTCTACCCTCATCGACCTTCACTCCGCCAAGTAAGCCTGATCCCGGATCAAAGTCGCCCGTCACATGTAATTCCTTCACAGCGTCCGGAAGCGTGCTCGGATACTCTCCCGGCCATCTCTCCTTGCCTCTCTCCAGTAAACACACACTCTTGCGTGCTCTCGCCATTCTGCTGGCAGCAACACCACCGCCGTATCCAGAACCAATGACAACGCAATCGTATGTCGTCCGCAGTAATTCAACGGGCCTAGAGATGCGAGGAAATCTCTTCGGCCTGTCGTCAGAATAACCCGTAGCTTTGGCTTTTGACTGTGGCCCGGCGGGTTCGCGTTGTAGACCGGGAGAGTCCATCTGTCGGTGGCGGTGAGCTCCAGGCTCGTCATTTGCGCCAACGGCGCTATTGATATTGTCGAAGATGTTGTTCGCGGTATCGACTCCTTTGTCGATATTCTGCTTATATTCTACATCCATATCTACTGCTGGCTCAAGCTAGCCAATTATTGTGACTTCTTGTCTCGATTCAGGACAGTCCGTACCTATCTCCACCAAAGCTATAAAAATCAATCTAGAATGCCTCTCTTTCGGCTTCAGGTTCGTCGAGGGTGCTTGCGCCCGTGCGTTGCAGTTACCTGCTTGAAAATAAACAAAATGTGCTCTTATTCTCTTTAATTGTGTTCTCTTCAACTTTCAATAGTGCAATGTAGATTTTCTGTCCTTCGCTGTCCTAGAGATTATAATTGTGTCTGAGACCCGAATTAGGAATAATTAAAACAAACATGACAGCCTGTTGGCAAGCACTAGAGTTTGAACAATGACCCTGGAAGAGAATTAATACGCAAGACTTGCCTTTTAACGTCTCGCCGCCTTACTCGCTTGATTGCTATTTTGCTGCAACTCGCTCGCGCCTTCTCCGCGTTTTATCCCCGAAGTCTTCTAGCGTCTTCTTCGCATGTCTTGCCGTCATCTTTCAGCACATTTCTTATAAACTTGGCGTTTAGTGACATCTTAACACTAGCGATGCGGCAAAGTTGGTTACAGAATGGAAGAAGTTCTGCTCCGCCAGAGGTTTGACATTGCCGTCTTCCTTTCTAAATATAGTAGTTGTAATTAAAATAATACTAAACCGAATGAAATAAACGTGCTAAAATAATAAGCTTAACCGCAAATAAAATGAACAATAACGCCACCCCTATAATATAGGCTATATTTAGGAGTGCAGGGTAATAGTTCAACCATAGAGCCATATACCCCCCTGCACAGGCCCAGCCACTCCCGATCATCAGGCGACTATGGGTTTTCAAAGCTTCGAGAGGACCAATATTTGTCACATAATCTGGTCTCTTATGTGCCAACATTGACTGCATATCTGTGCTTACCGTTAGCCAAAGTCGCAGTGCAGCGTGCGTTCTTCGCCCTGGGTTGCAGTCCGTAGCGCCCCAGACAGTGCTCACTAAAGCATCTGTTCAATAACGCTTCACTTGCGCCTATCTCTCAATAGATTGTTCCATCATAATAAATGGACGCTGATTTTGAGCTTATCTTGTACGGAGTCCTCATTTCGGCTGTTCTATAAGACGCAATATGTCCGTTCGAGCATTCTGTCTTCGAGAAGCAGCGCCGGTCTATTTAACGTGCAGTGAACCCAGAGCGGTACTAGCTACTCTGCTCGTATATGTCGCTTACCTATGAAACCTTATCCGGCCAACGATTGCTTTTCGCTCTGGTTTCATATGGTCCTAGACTTGATATTTGCAGAAGACTACTTATACGTTAGTCCTCTGGCGACATTCCAGCTAAGTAGCTTATTTGCTGATTTGCTGTCATGTGGCCGGAATGTACGTGGTTCAGACAGTTCGTGTAGTTAACCATTAAGGATTTACGTGACGTGGAACATTTCAGTTCGCCAGTAAGAACGATCAGTCGGGAAAATGAGGCAAAGTATTTTTTTCGTATTTGGTAATAAGGTTAAGCTGCTGTCCGGGGAACGGAAAAATGTAAGGCTCGAGTGGGCTTCACGGCTGCGAACACTGGAAGTGATTGGCCGGATGATCCTGTCCTCCTTTCCAAAGTGAACGTTGAAGCCCCGATCGGTTTGTTGCCATTGCCTCGCAGATACCTCGGGGCTCGCGGTCAGATTTTCATCGTCATACTATTTTTGATCCGGTTCACCTTTTTCGGGAAAGGGTTGCCACCAAAAGACGAAGCAATACAACCCAAAAAAGGGCAAGATAAGAGAAAAAAAATATACGATAAGACGAACACTTTTAATGGAAGCAGTACAAAACCAAATAATAGACCTAAATGGGTGAAGATAAAGATAAACCTAAGCATGAGATTATGAAAAAGAAAAAAATGTAAGTTGTAACTACTGTATTAAGTAATAAACCCGACCCTGACCCCACTGAGCGACACTGAATATACTGGCTTACCAACCGAGCGAGACATGGTCCATCTTCTCCGCCTCTTCTTCTTCTCCTCCTCCCCTCTTCCCCTCTTCTCTCAACCAGCCTTAGTCAGTCGAAAGGTAGCGGAACCTCTCACCCGCGCAGACGACAGCAGCCGCGGCGATCCGCTCACCACTCCACACAGGCTCCCCAGCCTCAAGACCTCGGCCCACAACTAGCGGAAAGCAGCTACCGTGAAAGTCCACAGCCGCCACTGCGTGGCTACTTGTGATCTTGTGGTCCCACGCTAATGCCAAAGTATGCGTACAAGGGATACTTAACATTTTGTTGTGCACTGTTCCAGAGTAAAGCGTCCTGGATGAATTAGGTCTCTCTACAAGCCTGCACAACAAATCATCATATCTCTATGCGAGCACACTGCACTGAGTCTTGCACTCCTTTGCATTCCCTCAAGATCTCTGTACTGCGATATTCTCCCGTAAGCGAAGTATCTCCCTGCACAGCGATAATCTCCTTATAAAGCAAGTATCTCTCTACATAGCCCTCCACATGCAGACACCTCCTCTAGACACCCCCCACTATCCCGGTTAAGGCTCGCCATGTTCCCATTCTCGACCATCAATCTCCCATACAAGGTCTGCAGGCCTCAACAGCCCAACAATGAGCGAGTTTCGGGCCTGAGGGGAAGATTCGTGAAACCCCCGCCGCATGGTTCGCGGCTTACTACTTGTGTCCAAGTAGTTTACTAGGGTTTCAAGGAAGATATAATGAATAATTCCAAACAGACAAAAAAATAAACTCTAAGTGTGATAACGATTGGTAAGTAAGCTCTAACGGCCATCCATTTTCATACAGAAAATTGTACTGATAACTATCAGAGGTTTATTTCTTGGGCTTGTTCTTGCTGCTTTTTCTTTGAAATGAAAAGACATTTTCAGTCCCTCTTGCACATGAAAAATACAACGAGGACTTTCCCAGGACCACGCAATTCCGAAATCCAAACTTTCCCTAATCTGAGACAACGTACATGACTTAATCGTTTGAAATTGACCGTTCAATGTTTATATATATATATGTACAGGTTTTAATCCCTTGAACTACCTGGGAATAGAAGACTGAGACACTGGTAAAGACTAAAAGTTGTCGTTCGACCAGATTAGCCAAATGAACACACAGTTAACTGCATATATATAAAGAAGCAACAATGTAGTAAATTTAGTGGATATTTTGGACACCTTTAGGTCAAGTACCTTTTTTTGATCTTCTTCTTATTATTATTCCTATTATTAGGTTGTTTTTTTTTTTTGCGTCCTGCGTTCTTCAGGCTGTGTCTAGAGCCCAATGTCATCTAACATCCTCCGAAACCTGAGAGGCCGCGACAAAGGATTCATATTCCTTATCTGGCTGGTGTTTGCCGCCTTGCTGTCCCAGCTGGTGAATATCACTAATGTATTGGGCCTTACTAATCTCAGCTACCCAGGACTCGGAATATCAAATTCTACATCGTCCGACCCTGAAAATCATGACACCCTCGATAAGCATCGCCGGCTCAATTCAACCCTCGGCTTCGAGAAGATCGTATATGTTAACATCCCCTGGAGATATGACAGGGACGACGCTATGGTGCTGCAGGCTGCCGTCTCCGAGATAGAAGTTGAACAATTCCCTGGCGTCCCTGCTGACCAACTGCTGGAAAAAGGTCTGGGTCCGTCTTCTAACAAAAACCTCAGATCTACCGAGAAGGCCTGCTTTAGGTCTCACATGGACGTGTGGCGAGCCGTCATTCAAAATAATTGGGCCAGCGCCCTCATCATGGAATCAGACGCTGCGTGGGACACTGATATCCGAGACATTATGGGATACTTTGCAAAAGGCCTCGAGGAGCTGCTACACCAGGAGGATCTGGCCCCCGCTAACGCAAAGTCAACTGTCGAAGATCCGTATCTGATGGAGTACTGGGACGTCTTGCAGCTTAGCTCGTGTGGAGCATCGCAGCGAAACAAGAATGCATCCGTAATATACTACGACCCACACACAGTACTAGGCTCGACATACTTTGGAGTACAACTTGAGGAAAATGAGCGAGTCGTCAGATACGGGTTCTTTGGCGCTTGCACTTCGGCCTATGCTGTCACCAGAAAGGGAGCTATGAAACTGCTGCAGAAGGGCACTGTCGACATGGACTACCCTGTGGACCTTTTCATGGGAATCCTGGCGGAAAGGCCAAATTTCCACAGCTTTGCATCCGTTCCTGATATTTTTGCCCAGGCAGGCTACCACAAGGGCCTAGGCATGAACGACAGAAACACTGACAACCAGCCCACCGGCGAACCAGGTGATGAAAACAACGATGCATGGAACTCAGTCCGAGAAAAAATGTCACCCTGGGTTATCCAGGATTTGTACGGTGGAGTCAGGTTCAAAAAGCTCGCTATGTGGGATTTAAAAGAGTATCTCTACGGACTGGAAAAGCAGTAAAATCGAGTCTATAGCGTTTTTACCGGGAATGAAGAGAGAAATGATTTGAGACTCGATTGAGGCAGATTAATTTGAGAAATTTTCGACAGTTCACTGGGGAACACGTTTTTTAATTTTAATAAGAGGAGGAAGCCAAGTGACATGGTACTTTGGTTTCTCAACACTTTTTTTGCTTATAGGACAATAAAGCAACTTTTCGTTCCATTCTTTGAATAATATCATTGCTTTTTTGTTTCTCCTTTTGCAAGCACTATCTTGGCGCGTAAAAAGCTCTACTTCAGTAAAGCTTCCAATGAACTTAACATATGCAGTCCATTTGCCCGGTAACCTCTAGATTTTCGAAAGAATCTAGCTTGTTTGAGTCTGCGCAAAAAGACAAAAAAAAAAAAAAAAAAAAAGGTTCAGCAATCCTGGACACCGCAATCATATTTTTGTTTTCTCTATTAATCAAATGTAAATGAAAGTCTCATGCAATTAGAGAGCGATGTGTTTCTCTCTCACCGTCTCAAACACAGTTAGCTCCAACTTCACAGAAACGCAGCTTCCATTTTCAATTTCAGAGCCCTCGTCTGTTTTGGCGGCCCAAAAATGTCCCATAATTAGAAATTTGCTCTCGATTCTTTTGGACTGTAACCTTCATTTGTTCGCCAAAATCGGCACTAGTGGTTGAGTGGTCACGCGAACTCCACATCTCTTTCGGAAATATAACCCTAGATTTTAAGGTTGACATGTTTATTCTTAACCATAAATTAACGTTTTTGCGTACGGCGCGGATAAACGTAACTAACTTGAAATTCAACTGTTGAACGGCTTTGCGAAATAAGCTAATTTTTAATCTATCTGACTAACAACTCTAAAATAAAAAAGGTTGGACTAAACAGAATCATGTGGTTTTTTTAATGAGAGATAAATGCATTTAACAACCACTCTAACAAAGTAGCGCGGTGGTTTATGACGTCACAGAGACCACCGATAAACCGTCAGTCGTGTGACATGATCCCATCCGGTAATCTTTCATGACTCAAAATGTGTAATCTTGCCTCTATTTGTTTTTTCCGTTTTAAGTCCCCCTGGCCTGTTTGCCTGAAATGGCCCTTGCCAAGAACTTATGACATTTGTTTTGAATCCCTTTGCCTGAAAAAAGACTTCTGCCAAGACTATTACTCCGCTCTCAATCTTTTTGTCTGAAAAAAGCTTTCGCCAAGAATATGACTTTGCTTTTTTTCAAATACTTGTCCGTCAGTCCCTCAAGAACGGTAACAGTGGTAGTACCGGGTTACAATACATATCTGCCGTAAAGAAAGAAAGCAAAGAAAAGGCGCGCACATTTTTCATCGCAGCAAGTTATCCAGCTACCTAGTATTTCGCCTGAATTATCCCTGTTTAAGTTCCATTCCGTCTCTGAATTCTCAAATCGGCTTTTTTTTTTTTTGCTCCCCCTAGCTGCATAGCTAAACGAGATAGAGCTCCCCGCCGCATGCACACGCGCGCATTGTTGGACCAATGAACTCTATCCCTATTTATATTTTTCCTGGGCAGGTTTAGTCAGGGCAGCAGCCGCCGCCGCGTACGTTAATCAGACCTGCGACGATATGCCGGTATATATAGATAAATTAATTCAAGGGTCACTCCAACTTTGAAACCGCTTTTTTTTTTTTTTTCATGCCTCAAAATGCTGCGTAGTATTAGCGTCCACAAGGGACTGATGATCATGTTCTGGCTATTGGTAGTTGGACTCGTGTTCCATGTAGCCACCATTACGAATGTCGTAGAAACTACTTCTACTACTCTCCGTCAGCACTACTCAGGCAACAACAACAAAAACTCGTCCGAGATTTTCAACGACAAAGCCGCTGTCGCCCAGAAGAGGCATCAGCGACTCAACTCCACTCTAGGCTTTGAGAAGATCGTGTACATCAACCTGCCATGGCGATATGACAAAGACGACGCCATGGTGCTGCAGTCTCTTGTCTCAGAAATTGACATGCTGCAACTGCCCGGCGTCGGTACTGACGACCTGTTGGAAAAAGGACTAGGCCCCTCATCCACTAATAAGCTCGAAACCACGGAGAAGGCGTGCTTCAGGTCCCACTTGAACGCATGGAGGACCATCATTCAAAACAACTGGCAGTCCGTGCTTATCCTGGAATCCGACGCCGCATGGGATATCAACATTCGCGACATGATGGGCTACTACGCGCTCGGGCTTGAAGAGCTTCTGCACCAGGAGGCCCTGGCTCCAGCCAGCGCAAAATCCACCGCCAAGGACCCCTATATGTACGAGTACTGGGACGTGCTGCAATTCAGCACATGCGGAGGTTCGCAGCACAACAGGAACATCAGCGTAAAATACTTCGACCCATATAGGCCTCCTAATATGAAGTACTTCGAATCAATGCTCGACCCTGACCAGCGCGTCATCAGGTACGGATACTTTGGCGCGTGCACGTCAGCGTACGCTGTGACCAAAAGGGGAGCAGCAAAGCTGTTGCAGCGAGGAAGCGCCGACATGGACAGGCCCGTGGACCTCCTCATTGGAAAAATAGCCGAAAGGCCCCGTTTCAATTGTTTTGCAGTGACTCCCAATCTGTTCGGCCAGACAAGCTACCACGACGGACTTGGTGCTAACGGCCGCAGTTCGGACAACAGGCCCGGAGACGACGGTGGCAATCAGGACAAGAAGGCATGGAACGATGTGCGGCAGAAAATGTCTCCTTGGGTCATGCGAGGCCTGTATAGCAGTACTAAATTTAAAGACATGGCCCTGTGGAAATTGAGGGAGTATCTTTATGGCCCCGAAGATCCAGAGGAAGACACTAGCAGGTTCTAAGCAGTGGCAGGTAGTTGTTGTGTCATTTGGCCCTGACTGAAAACTAAATACCAACAACCGCCGGACGCACTGTCCTTATATATATATATATAGTAGCACAGCGGCTATCAGTGCTGCTGCTGCTGCTCCTCCTGCTGCACTGAAAATAATAACCACAGGGAGTAAAACCTGGCCCTAAACGTGAAACAACTAAACTTGAAACAATTTTGCATCGCCGACAGCGTAAAATTAAAGCTTGCCAAAGAATACTGGCCCAAGCTGGCATAATAATTACACTTAACTAAAGAATAAACAAATCTAATATATCAATGTTCATCTGTGTTTTGCCAAATTTTAGATCGCCTTACCCAGCATCGCTGTACCCTTTTTTAATTGCCTGAAAATCTGCACTGTCTGCGTGCATAGTCCTGCATAAACACCCACAGCCCCCTATGTGTGCCGCCGCCCGTTGGCTGCCAGGCAAAGTGCCTTCCGCCAACCAACAATGCACAGACTTTAAATATCTATACAATATGGCTCAGTGCCTCTTGATTACCCCGCTTACATTACCTTCGTTGATGGCCAACGAGTGTCAAGATGGTAGTGACGCAGCTTCTAGAATCTTGGTGCAAAAAAAATACACTGCCCCACCTACTAGAAGCTCTTATGTAAGCATGCACACTCTCTATGTGTGACGTACTTGGTAAACATATGTCTTGCTGCGGCGCCACCTTAAATTGTTCCTAACCTACGGCACATATTCACTATACACTAACAACAATCTCCACTCTGATGTTCCGCATACTTGCTAGCCCCCCAAAACAATTGTTCCCAAAAGTCCTCGGCATTGGCATTGGGCTTTCATCTCTTCATTTCTGGCACTCTCGTCGCCTGATTCTTAATGATTCTTACACCTTGAACAACCAATACGGTTCTACGACTCTGTCCTCTTTACCCCACACTACGAGTCCCGCAACCAAGCACCGCCTGGGGAACAGACTGAATTATCAGCACCTCGCCATAGGAAGCTTTGCCGGGTTGTTTTTTGGATTTGTATTGGGCAAATTGAG
Organism: Crinitomyces ghanaensis; assembly: GCA_030581755.1. Lineage (NCBI taxonomy): Eukaryota > Fungi > Ascomycota > Dipodascomycetes > Dipodascales > Trichomonascaceae > Crinitomyces > Crinitomyces ghanaensis. The sequence continues at coordinate 23,782 of JAKTVX010000031.1, forward strand.
CAAATTGATTGCCTTTGTCACAATTACCAGTCTATTATTTATTCAGTTCTTGGAATCAAGAGGTCTGATAGACACCTATGACCTGCCGCTGAGCAGACGCATTGTCGTCTTCGCCAGAGACCGTTTGCATGTCTCGGAATTTATGATGGAAAAGCCCTCGTTCAAGTTCAGCTTCTTGCTGTCAGCTTTAGTGGCGGCTTTTAACTCTTAAGTGTCTACTACTACTACGCTACGTATATAGTAACATAACAAACATACACACGCTCGCACATGTACTAACCACATACTTCATGGTCTATCATATCATTATTTAGTTACTTACACCCCTTTGATCATCAGCGGCCGTCGCTGATGATACATATAATTAGTAGGCTTGCTTGACGGCGCTGCTATGGCCGTCTTCGTAGTTTCAAATACGCTGGTCCACGAGTACTCTCCTCGCGACAAGAGAATGAGCCCTATATCAACGGTCACTGTCTGGCCAGGTCCCAGCTTATATACTGGTTGATTTAGCGTGCCCGTGTACAACATCAAAGAGTCTATGTCGCCTGCGTGATTGCGCACATTCGGGATCAATCGCAGTCTTCCTGACACTTGTACATTGCTGCTTTTATTAGAAATTGTCGTCCTAAGAACCACGTCTTCATCCATAACCTGCACACGCACTTCTTGGTTGTTGTCACAAGCCGGTCCATCTTGCGTTGTTGTTTCTTCTTCTTCTTCTTCTTGCTGGCCTTTGCGCACCAACTTCATAGAAACATCCACCTGATCTCTCCGTAATACCGTTATCATGTTTTTGGTCAGTCTAATGCCTCGCAACTCGACGTCTCCGCTTCTATCAGTTCCGGCTATAGTCCATCGGCCCTTTATCTTCGACAGCAGCTCTTCTCTCATCCAAAACCGCTCGCGAATCGCCGCTCCTTTCTCTCCAATCATACTTTGATCGTGAACATATTGCTTGTTCCTCAGGCTCGGGATCATCTCGTCAAATTTTTCACTGCTCGCGATATCCCAGTCAACAGGTAAAATAAACCGTGTTGTTCGCCCTGCTTGAATTATCTGCTCAACATCACACACATCGCTGCTCAGCGACACCTGCATTGCTTGGTTCCACGAATTGCGCAAATCCAAAATTACTGCAACTAAGCTGGCAGACGACGCGCCGTCTCTTTCCTTTCTCCATTTAACACTGTTGACCTCTTGAGACACCACCTCGTCACACCAAGGAATCACGTCATGTCCGCCGAGCTCTATTGACGAATTGACTGTAATATTTAGAGGTACGCTAAGTCGTCGCAGCCAGATACTATTAGGTCGCTGTTGCGGTTCCTTCTCTTGACCCTCTTTGTCGTTGGCCCCGTAGTTTACATGCAGACTAGCACTTGTCATTCCTCGCTTGCCCCATAGCTCAAAATTGAACTCACTCCATTCCCCGGCTGCTACGCTGACCTTGCCATATTCGCTCCTAATCGCCTCTCGTTTGCAAAGGAAGTATTCGCACTCATACACATCTGCCGCACCCATATCCTTGTGGTTCAGCGCCGCCTGTAAAGCCTCCTGCGTAGAATCGGTAAATGAGAAGTACACACTGTCCGCCGCGATCTGCGAGGCATTATGTAGTCGCAGAGAAATTGACTGCCGCTCGCCTTCCAGTAACATCACCCATCCATCTTCTACCCCGCAATTCAAGCATTTTCCATAAAGAATCGGCTGTTCAGGAATCACGCTGATTTCAATCTGCCTTCTTGTTTTGGTCTCCCATTCCCGCTGCTCTTGCCCAATTTGCTTCCCAGAATATGCTCCCACGGATTTAATCTTGTCTTCTAGCCGGCGGCTCCGGCTACTGTCAGTGGCTCGAAGAAAGTATTCCTGGGGCTGGCATCCCTGTGCCTTTATCTTCGCACCCAGAACTTGGAATTTGCCTGACCCAGTGGGAACCCCAGAGACCATGACTTCCTGAACAGACATTGGATGCAGAATAATCGAAGGCGACGATAACGCACACTGCACTACATCTGGAGGTTCAGTGATAACTTGCACGCTCTCGACCTTGACTTCGAATTGAAATGGATTCTGCATTCTCACAATAAATGCACTCTTTTCGTTCTTCACCAGCCATCTTCCATCAGTTGCTGCAGTCGCCGAGTCTCTGCGACCAAATAACGGGTCGTACAAGAACACGCTCGCTCTATTTCCGTTTGTCATGCCAGATGTGCTTCCAGCACCTTGCGCCGGCGCCGGCGCCGACGCCGCTGTTGCCGACCTCTTCGGGACTGCCCGGACCATAACAGTTCCGGGGAATGGTGCGATTCGAATATCGCGCAACAGGTGGCTGTCCCAGTACTTGGGCACCATCTCTTCGGCCGGAATGCCAATCCGCTGGCCAAAGTCTTGCGCTCTCCGGATAGCCACATTCAGCTTCAGTTGCTCTTCTCTGGATATCTCGTCGGTCAAACTGCTTAATATTTCACTAGCAAAATGTACAACTCCCAAATGCTGCTTTGTCGCCTCGCACACTTGCAAGCACGTTCTTAGAAAAGACAGCCGCAGCAGTGTCCATCCACATCCTACTGCGTCCATGTCTCCACCGCCGAATACGATTGCGATCTCATCCAAAAACTTTTCCACACTTCCAAACGAACGACGAATCATGTCAAATAGGATCAGTACGCCTTCCTGACTGTCTCTATCTTCTCTATCCCGTAACAGCCTTATGACCAGTTCGCGAAGCACAAAACTTCGTTTTCTATGCAATCCGGCTTGTCCATATGCATTGGCAAGTCCTGCATATATCCTGCACTGCTGGACGATCCCTAACTGTGCCAGCTCACGTATGCTGATCTTGTGGCACCATTTGGCAATCTCTATGCACGAGGGGCTATCACTAGTAATATTGGGAGGATGGGCCAGGCCAGTCTCTCGCACTATAGCCGACAAAACTGCTCCATTCCATCCACCACCTACGCGAGACAAAACCAGAAGATTAAGCGTCCTCAACACGGTCTCAAAGTATACAATCTGCGGACATGGCTCCTCGCTAGATCGCGTATATAATCTCAGAACAGTCTCAGTCAAGTCGGGCAAAAATTCCTGCAGTGTGATGGTCACGTGACCGTGCCCAGTGGCAGTCGCATGGCTGAGAGCATCAGGGGTCATGGTGCGTTTTGCTACTGTGGACAGAGAAGATGACGAGTCAGTGCGGCGAACGACGACTGGCGAGTCTGGGCGCGACAAGGAAGGCCCGTTGCTGGCGCCAGCAGCGCCCGACAGACTAAGGCTTTCCTGCGACTTGGACTGGTACTCGGATCCGTGATGGAGCGTAGCACTTAGAGCTATGGGCGGAATAACAAATGGCACTTCTAGAAAAGATTGAAGCACAAGACAAATGCCTATACCTTCAAGTGCAGAGGCGTGCCATAGATGGTCGTAGGCACTTTTCAGAGTGGACGCTGCTTCTGTGAATTCCCTCAATGCATCAGTCACGCGACCAGCGAGCAAGTACATGTTTCCTAGGAACTTAGCAGCACGGCCGTTTTGTTTAGACTTGGATCTATCAGTAAGCCCCAGTGATATGGACCCCGTCTTGCTGAATGAGCTCTTCGGACTTGAGCCGTAGAGCACGCTGCGGCGCAATGATGCGTGATAGCTTTTACTAGGCGGATGAGGGGCCGGCGGCGGTGAGGCCGGCGGCGAGGAGTCGGAAGAGCTGATAGAAACAGGTCTGCTGCCTGAGCTGGAGTGACTGGTCATAGTCGGGGTTCCGCTGGTGCTGGAGGTCATGCTCTCCAAAGCCTTCACGTTAGGACTTTTGAATGAGCCCATTTTGCGGGAAATCACATAGATGGCCAATTCGGCCAGCAGATCCGAGGTTATGTCGCACAATGCGGTCTCCATGCTCGTGAACCCGGCACCTTTGGCTGAGATGACAGGAACCACGTGTCTGTTTTCGTACCCGCTGAAAACGTCTTCGTTGGGAACTCCGTACACGAGGATCTTGTGCAGCAGCATCTTAGGGTACTTCTTTTTCAATTGCTTCATACCCTCGTCTAGCTTCGCAGTAGTGGTTGTAGCCTCGTTGTAAGTGGTCAATGCAAACACTGCGAATGTCTGGCGGTAGGGTTCCAAGTCATGCAGGGCCAACTCCATTTCGTCGTCCTCGTCTGTTATCCGGAAATCGTACATTACTTTGCCATTCGGATACCCCTGGGGGCTGAACATTGCTTGTTAGATTGAAATCATCATCATCATCAATTGAATATGGAACGCCTGTTGCTCGACTGGTCGTCTTCGAGTGCTACTCACCTCTGTCTGACCTGCTGTCAGGTGTTACGTCAACCAATCGCACTTCTCGAGCCCGGTGCAATCTCTCAGTGTATTTGATGAAATTCGTCCGCTTGACGTCTCCAAATGGGACTAGCAATGTACGCACCCGTGATGGGCTGACGTACGAATGGGGGTCAAGCGGCATCGATAGATGTGCTTTTTAAGTTACAAACGGGGATCAACGTTGGTCGCGCGGGTCGTCGTCGTGTGGTAGTGAAGACGAATTTGGCTTAGCTTGCAGGGGAAAAGCCTAGGTGTGTGTGCTTACGTAATAGCGGTCTAACTTTAAATTTGGCACCACTTGAGGTGCGAGTACGAGCATTACAAACCAAACAAGCTAACACTCTCAGTTGCACAGTCTTACTAACTGGTACATCATCACGGTCAATATAACGGTGGCGCGTTTTGATATTTAATCGAATTGGTCCGGTGCCGTCTTTTTCAGTTTTATAATCAGAAAAAAAAAAAAACACGTGCCCGTCATCTACTAATCACACACACTTTCTTCGTAATGCCCCCGCTCGACATCATCCACCCCGACACATCAAAGATCCAGCTGGCGTTTGATCCAGTGCTGAAAAAAGAGTACCGGTTTGGTCTAGATCCTGACCGTCCAATTTGCAGATACTATGCTTTGGGGCCATGTCCTCGTGGTAAGGACTGTCCCGACCGCCATGTGCTGCCGACGTACTCGAACAAAATTGTGTGCAAGCACTGGCTGAGAGGGTTGTGCAAAAAGGGCGAAGCGTGCGAGTTCTTGCACGAGTATAACTTGCGTAAAATGCCCGAGTGCGTGTTCTACTCTAAGAACGGATTCTGCACCCAATCTCCTGACTGTCTATATCTGCATATCGACCCGATATCTAAGATTCCTCTATGCCCCGACTATGAAAAGGGCTTCTGTAAGCTGGGTCCAGACTGCCAAAAGCGACACGCGCGCAAAATATTCTGCCAAAAGTATCTCACTGGCTTTTGTCCTGAAGGGCCAGAGTGCACGATGGCGCATCCAAAATTCATGACGATGGTCAACGGTCAGTGGTCGATGCCAGCACCGTTATAGTGGCGCTGCTCACCGCCGTCATCGTATATATACATATATACTTAATTTATTTATCTTACTGTACGTATAATATAATATAATTGAATCTTTCTATTTGCAAGTTATCATTTATTAGTCTACTCCGTTATTCACATCCACTTGTTGGCCCAAATACAAAAAAAACGTATTCGTGCCGGGATGCTCATGCTCATGCTTAGTCGTTTTGCCATCACCCATATTTCAGGCCACCACCCATATTTCCTTCCGTCTTTTCATAAATAAGTCGTTTCCTAATAGCGGACTACAGACGTTTCTCTCTTAGTTGAGGAAAGAGTGCGCCGCTATAAGTCCTTGAATACCCACTATTACTACGGCGGACGGGAACAAAGATCCAAGGCCGTCTTCAAGCAGGTCTTTAATGCTGCGCTCTGACGTGATGTATCTGAGGTGTAGAACTGCCAGCGGGTAGCAGACCACAAGTATAACCATGTGACAGACAAGTCCAACATATCCTGTATCGGGCCCATCAGACGGAAACGCCCACTTGAATGCGTGGCGAATGAGCTCATCCAAAGAGATCAAAAAGAGCTGAATCCACGCACCACGATAGAAACCAAAAAATCCACCGGTGCCGTTATAGATCCGCTGGATCACGTGGCGGGCACCCAGGTACTCGTAGTCGGCATCTGTCTTGGCACGCTTAACGTCGGTCATTAGTTTGGATCCGATGAGTTCCAGCGGATACAATACAGCGGTCCATAGCACTGTGTTCAGATAGCTTGACATCATATACGGCTCGGTCAAATCTGCGGCGAACAGACAAAAGAAGTATATCCACATCACCTTTAGTCCTTTCCAGAACGAGCCAATTCCCTCGTCGCGAATAACTCTTCTGATGCAGGCTATTATGCTCATTATGCCTATTATATCGTTGCGTTTCCTGCTCCTGCTCGTCCTTTCCCCTTCTCTTCCCCCAGTTTTCAGTCCATCTTCTTCTTTTTCCTGTTGCTCATTGGCTCCTCGGGATCTGTCCGGCAGTTTACCCTGAGCCACCAATTGATCCTGGACCTGGACCAGGGCTCCTATGCGACAAGGTGGCAGGAATAGCGCGACGGCAAACAATGCAGAGAATGTTGTGAGGCATAGCGTCCAAACTATGCTAAATGCGAGGGGAACTGTTGTAGTAGTCGCTGGAGGCAAGGAGAACTCGAATTTAAAAGAGTCTAAGTCCAGTTCTTCAGCCATTTGTAGAACAAGTAACAAGCTATGTCCTCCACGGTGGGGCCCGGCAGTATATATCCACGCAAGCCTGGTGGTGTGCCGTACGCTAGTTGGCGAATGTTTGCTGACGTTCGGTTCTGCTAAAAATCTGCAGGCCGCAGGCTGCAATGCAATGCACGGCAAATTTGCCACCCTAAAATACCCGAAAATGGTAACCGAACATAAAAAACGCGAGCAAAAAAGCTGTCAATGTCATCGTGACAATGGCCAAACGAAAACATATCTACCAAACACACATCATGGCGCTAATATCTGCTCAGGTCCTCGACAACAATTGACAGGTATCGGCGTCAGTGAGCCTTTTTTTTCTTTTTTTCTTTTTTTTTAAAAAAATCCTTTGCTCTATCAGCCTAGCCTCAGCCAGACATGATCAAAGTTAGGCTCTGTTCATTTCTTTCTATCACAGATAAAATTCCTGTTTTGCTCTATTTCACGATCTCTGCTTACATCAGCCAATAGAATAGACTGGAAGTGGATTAGGCTGTCACTAGGAGGAGGCTTTTAAGTTAACATTATTAGGACGGATTTAATTTTTCAAATCATCGGGTTAGGTCAATGGGAAAACCCAAAAGAGGTAAAGGTAAATATATTTCACATCTATGTTCCTGACTGCATAATTAATCCTGGACATCGTCTCAGTTGCGATATGGTGCCGCGCCACTATGACGAAGCAAAAAAGACGTCAGTTGGACTAAGCCGCGCAAAGTTAGCGGGCAACGTCACAACTTCACCGCTTATTAATTGACGACGGAGTTAAGCTTAAGTACTGTCCGCTCAAGGCCGAAAGTTTCGGCCGGAGGAGGGAACCTTATGTCCGGCTATGGATTTATATAAATCGGCGAAATTTCTCGGATTTTCAGCTCATTCTCTACAAGAAGATTCGAATCACTTTTGGATATCTAATCTTTTTGTATCCTGCTTTATTTCTATTATTCATATTATACCTATTTAACCGGTTTTCAGCCAAGAAAAGATGACCCAATCAACAAACAACAAAAGCACCACCACCGTCGCTACGGTTTCCACTTCCGCATATGCTGCGTTGTCACTTGGTGCTAAAATGGAGTCATACACGTTGCAACGAAGATCCTTGCGTGCTATCGATATTGGAATTGATATCCTGTACTGCGGGGTGTGTCACTCAGACTACCACTATGTCAAGAATGACTGGGGCAACTCGGTCTATCCAGCGGTTCCCGGCCACGAAATCGTTGGAAAAGTGCGAGAAGTAGGAGAGGAGGTCTCAAAAGTCAAGGTTGGCGACATAGTGGCAGTTGGCGTAATCGTCGACAGCTGTCACAACTGCGCAATGTGCGCTACCGGACAGCATGTCAACTGTCCCGAGACTGTGCTGACTTATTGCAGTGAAGACAAAATCCTAGGAAAACCGACCTACGGAGGATACTCCAAGTACATTGTTGTGCATAACGACTTGGTGTTCAAGGTTCCTGAAAGTTTGAACAACAAAGACGACCTGTGGAGGGTAGCACCGTTGATGTGCGGCGGTAACACAGTTTTCACGCCGTTGAAGAGATTTGGCGCAGGTCCCGGTAAGCGCGTAGGCGTTATCGGCATTGGCGGGTTGGGCCATTTGGCCGTCAAGTTTGCCAGTGGACTCGGAGCGCACGTGACCGCCATCACTAGATCAGCGAAGAAGAGCAACGAGGTTATCCATCTGGGCGCTGATGACGTGATTGTCAGCACTGACGAGGCTCAAGTCAAGGCGGCCGCCAACACGTTTGACCTAATCATTGACACTATTCCTCACGACCACTCTGTTGAGCCGTACATGGGCCTTTTGGGACTCGATGGCACTATTGTGGTTGTAGGCGCTTTGGGCCAGATTGGCAACTTTTATGGAGGCCCTTTTATGCTTAAGAGAGCCAAGATTGCTGGATCTGTTGCTGGTATCTCGACAGATGTACAAGATATGCTTGACTTCTGTGGCAAGAAGAAGATTGTCGCTGATGGAGAAATAATCGCTATGAAGGATATCGACAAGGCCTTTGAGCGCATGGATAAGGGTGACATTCATTACAGATTTGTTATTGATATGAGCACATTGTAAATAGAAAAATAGATAGACATTTGCATTAGAGGAAGGACGCAAAATAAGTGGACTGCAAAGCTAGATATATGCGACTTAAGATGTAAAATTCCGACTGGCAATAGGACTAGATTTAATGGCCATGCCGCGGTGAGAGTGGCTTACCAACAAGATGGCTAATTACCATCGGCTTGTTTGAAGGCTTATGTTTGCAATATTCTTGGACCGACTTGCATGGCCAGTACGCCTGTCTGAAGGATAAGGCATGGCGCTGGCTCATACATGTTTCAAGTAGATCCCTCTCGTGCTCATAAAAAATGGCCGAGTTGCTGCCAAAACTTAATCCTAATTTTGGTCAATTGTCAAGTGGAGCGGAAAAAGCGGAAAAGCTTTCAACGAATTCCTTTCTATCAATAAATAAATAAAACCATAGATACTTCTACATGCATATCATTTATGATCTGGTTTTCCCTTTTTTTTTTTTTTTTTTTTGTTTAATTTTCGTTTGATTTTCCGTTTCCGTTTTTTTTTTTTACCTTCCGCAGTTTTGGAATCAGCTGATAAAAGGAGGTGCGGATTAACTTTCCGCGCCATATTTGCATTTAAGACAGAAGAACTCCTAACAAAGAAGAAAACCAACAAAAAAAAAATCATATGCAAAAGTCTATTAATTAAATAAGATATGCTCACGCGGTGCTAGAATTCACTCTTTGCTTCAGTACTCTGTACATTGTACTGATGCTTGGAGCCAAAAATGTGCATATACACCATTGGAATTGCAGAGAATACGATCAAGCCAGACATCAAGCCAGCTGCTCCTGCAGTTCCTAAGTTGTCATACATGGGGTTAAAAAACAACGATGCAAGGAACCCCCAAACTTGGCGGTACTGATGGATAGAGTTACTCACGGTTCCAGAGTTAACTACTCCCATCTTGTCAATAGCGTATGTAATGACGACAGCTGCGATAAGTTGGTTTCCAACCGCGGCAAGCGCCATTCCAACGTCAGGTACTACAGTCCAATGGTCTTTCTCCGCTTTGCCGAGCATGATGCCGTAGACTAGCACACCACAGACGGCAATGGCGACACCAAAGTATCCACCCCAAAGTCTAAATTCTGGGGGAACATGGCCCGTTCGTTTCCGCTTTTGGTTCATAAGAAAATCACTCAGGGGACCACCCATCAGGTCTCCAATGATGAGTCCAATCATCATGGCAATGTATTGAAGTCCGACCTGTTGTGGGTTGAGTCCATATACTTCTGTGTAAAATTTCGGCAAGATGATGGTGATACCAGGACTGGTCAAGTTGTTAGCCATACCATGGACCATAAATGCCATGAACACTGGGAGATATCTTGCCCAGATGTAGGGCTCAATGAACTCGTAGAAGGTAAACTTGGCCTTGTTAATTCGGCGCACTTTAAAGTATTGGGCCCAAAATCCGTGCGGGGATTCTGCGACTTGCTTTCTGCTATAAAGAGTCTCAGGGCAGAACAAAATTGCAAACCCGAATGTGAAGAAGGCATAGATTACCAGTATCCAGAATGCCCATCTCCAGGTGCCAGTGTGATAAAGGGTGATACCTCCAAACATGGCTCCGATTGGAGGTCCGATAGTAAACGCTAGCTGCCATAGTCCAACTTTCTTGGCTCTGTCCTTAGAGAAGAAAGTCTCGCCAATAGTAGAGCCTCCAATCGACAGAGCAGGGGCAAAGGAAATGCCACAGAGGACACGCATGGCCATAAGAGAACCGTAGTCGTTGCAAAAGCCACTGGCGATAGAGAAGATACCGGACAAGAATGTTGAGACAAGCCATACGGGTCTTCTGCCGTATCTGTTGGCTACGGGTTTCCAGAAGATAGTTGATACTCCGAGGAACAGAATGGAAACGGTAGGATAGTATGTGACTTGGGTGAATTCAACTTGGAATTCTTCGGATAACGTTATAAGTGAAGGAATAATAGTGGTGCACATTAAAACACCGCCCATTGCTTGCAGGGCGACGCCTACCAAGTTGAGATTCTTCTTCCATGATGGCCAGTTTAATGGGTCACCAGGATCTTCTGATGGTAGTGGGTCAAGGTCTATTGTTCCATGTCTTTTTAATAAATATTCTCGGTGTGAATCTGAAATTTGAGGCAGAACTTCTTTACCCAATTCTGATGACACAGACTCCTCACTCCAGTCTATGTGTTCCTTTGGCTCCTCGCTTGATGATCTTTCACTGACGGTGTTTTCTACATGCTCTGGTGGTATATTTTTTGATTTAGACATTTTCAAATCTGGGAAAAAAAAACAACCACATAGATTTCTCGAGCTTTTTTTATAAATCTGTCATTTTTTTTTTTTTTTCCTGCCCCGCTGGGCCCGCCAACATTAGCGGGGGCGCCTAACAGAAACGAGACAAGATATACCCCGCTGTGGGGCATAAATTGTGGGGGTAGTTGAGGGGCCCGCTTTAAAGCGGAATACATCTTAAGTAGATGATTGGTTCGTTCTCGAGTCGTCATCAACCTCATCTCCGAGCCTCAGCGGAAGTGTGTGCATGACAATGCATGGATGCGATTCGGCTTACTTTTATTTCTTTTTTGTTTCATATACTGGTCATCGCGCTAACACAATTTTTCATTTTTTACTTATCTTAACAAATTGTTCGATCTTACTAGCTATGCACTAGCGCAAACGTATATGTACGTGTGCCCCTGAAAAATCCCTAACGTTAACTCAAGAGCCCTGAGCGTTTATCCGACCCTATCTATTTTAAGCATCTAACCTAGTGCCCCGCACGTGTGACAAGTTAATTCATCGCTAATTTTACAGCAGCGATGCGGGGCTATGAGGGGTTGCCACTCAACATCCTGATCACTTCCGTCTTTTAAATGGAATGGAGAGATCCGGTTGCATCCAGTTCCAGCCGGGGTTCCCGTAGTAATAATAGTTCCTGCTTCTGTGAGAAATATGAGATTAGTTTTCGTAGTGTAAAAATCATGTCGTGAGTGTTTTGGATCTTGAAGTAGTTCATCGTTGTATATTATTGCCTTGAATTCAAGTGACCGATTGTTGTGTGTCGCTAATCATGCTCTTGGAGACGAGAGTGTCATCGAAGCCTTTGCCGAAACACACCGCTGAGTTTGAGACTTTCGCAAGGCTCTAGCATTGATGATGTCATTTCAGGCAGTGTAGCCTAAAACGTAATTAGGGACGTTATACTCAGAAATGTTTTTAACTGTCCTGCCAATCACGACACAGCTTGGCCTCGTAGTCACTGGTTTTATCTTGCGCGCAACTTGTGGGATACTGACGTTACATAAGTGGAGATCAATTATTGCTACTTGTGGCTGTAATTTGTTGATCATCGCAACTAGTGAATACATCCTGCATGCTTGGGCTGTTGTCCTGAAGTGCTGCTGTTGTGCGGCCCGGGGGAAGACCACGAGGACAACAAAAGGTTGCATTAGCCGCCAAAAGCTGGACAAGTATCTTGAATATACTACGATAGAGTTAAGACATAGAGTACTAGCTGCAATTCTTTTTCCTTCCCTTTTGTTCCGCTATTTTTGATGCCGCATCTTCCGCCGTCCGTGCGCACCACGACTTGGTAAGCGGTAGTCAATTATAGTCCACGCTAAGCAGTGCTAGTGTCCGTCAGCCAGTCAGTATGCCATTCTCATTGTACGCCCCAAAGTGAAAAACGGACATGGAACATGATAGTTTAGTTTAAGTACTGTTTGCGAAGAGAAAAAGTCACCACTGCTTCTTCGTTCACGTCAAAAAGGTGGGACCGGCAAAATGTTGTCTGCCTAAGATTCGCATCCGCATGGGAGACTGAAATTTCATAGGTGAAATCAGGAGGGCCGCCTAAATGCCAAAAGGAGTGCTCACAACCCCAATATTTCCGCGATTTTGCGGATAAAATACAGGGTTGGCGCAATCACGACAGATGTCATAAGTGCGCAGTGTGCGGTACCGGGCGACATGTCAAATGCCCGGAAACTGTGTTGACTTATTGTAATGAAGAAAAAATCTCAAAAGGGCGAAGTTACGGGGAATAGTTTAAAATTCGATTGTTCTGCATAATGACTTGAAGCTCAGGATATCTGGAAGCCTGAACAACAAAGACAATCTGTGGAGACTAACGGAGAGTAGCACAGTTAACAAGCAGCGACAACATAGTTTGCAGATCATTGAAGGGATTCGGGGCAGATCCTGGTAAGCGCATAGGCGATATTGGTAGGGCCATTTGCCCATCAAGTTTTCCAGTGGGCCCAGAGCCCACTTGACGACTACCACTAGGTCAGCTTAGAAGAGCGAAGTGGTAATCCAGCTCAGTGGTGATGGCACGATTGTGGCACTGCCGAGGCCTAAATCAAGACAGCCGTTGATACGTCTTGCCTGATCATTGACACTACTGCTCAGGACCACTCTGGCCACATTGGCAACTTTCGTTGGGGTCCCATTTATAATAAAAAGAGCCAATATTGCTGCAGCTGTGCAATATATGCGTGACTTCTGTGGCAAGATGAAACTCGTAGGCGATGGAGAAATAATTGCCATGACGGACAAGTAAGAGCATCGCAGCGCTAACCAACGATTAAACCATTCCCAATAGGTATGCAACCCAGATGTGAAATTCGCGCTAATGGCAGATGTAGATTTAATGGCTATGCCGTGCACAAAGCGCTTTAGAAAGCTCCTTAGTAAGCAATGGTTTGTTTGAAAGGTGATAAAATCATATTTTATAATGCTCTTGGGCCGACTGCATGAGTGGTACACCTGTACGAAGGATAAAGGATGAAACTGGCTTATATGTGTTTGAACTAGGTTGCTCAGGCACGCTTGTTGCCATCCCATAGACTCGAACGATGAGAATATGATGGTCATTGAACTGAATGCCAGTTGGCGCTTACATATCACTTCAGATGAAATTTTCATAGGAAAGGATCATTATGCTATTTGAACCAAAATCACTTGAACTCAATCCAGCCGCCGGGAACGCTGAAGAATCTAAACTTTGTCTCTACAAAATTCAGTTAATTTTTTTTATGTAGGAGCGCTTCTGCCTATCGGCCTGGCTTTTTGCCTGTCTGAGTACAGAAGAACTATTCAGCCAATTGGTTACACCGCTGTTACATGTATCGTTCTCTAAATCTCTTCATAGTATGCGATCCCCAAACAAACTCTTCTCACGAGGTGAAAAAATACGAGAGAAACAATCCAAACAAGAGGAGCAATTTCGAGAGCGAAAATCTGGCTGATGAATTAAGCTTGTCATAGGCATATCCGTAACCACAGTCCCATATTTTGTAAGCGTCTACGCCGTCTGCCGTGGCTGTAATTTGTTGATCGTCGCCACAAGGGAACACGCCCTGTATGCTTGGGCCATTGCCTTGAAGAGTTGTTGTTGCGTGACCCATGGGAAGAGGAGGAAGATGTCAAAAAGCTCCAATAGCAATCGAAAGCAGAAAGGGCATCTTAAATATAAGATGATGTTAAGGCGAAGCAGCAGTAGCTGTTTTTTTTTTTTCTTTTTCTTTTCTTTTATTTCGCTATCTTTGATGCCGTATCTTCCCAAAGCAGCGTGCTGCATTGTATACGATTACCAAGGCTTGGCAAGCGGCAGTCGATTAACCGATAGTCCGTGCTAAGCACTGCTAATTGTTTGTCAGCTAGTCAGCAAGCTATTCTCATCGCAGGTCTCACAATTAAAATGCGGCAGTGAAACAGGAGGAACTGTTATAGTTTAATCTAAGTATTGTTGCGAAGCGATATGCAAAAAGAAAATAAACGTCAAACAAACCCTTCTTTGTCACGTCAAAGTGGGAGCGGTGAGCCAATCCCGGTTAAGATTAGCAGCCGCACGCGAGACTGACATTTCATACGCGGGGCCAGGTGGCCCGCATAAATGCCACAGGAAGGGGAATTTCGTTCGAGTGCTGGTGGTGCCAATTTTCCGCGATTTTGCGGATGGAATGTTTTCCGGAATAATACGGGCATGCTGTTATGAGAAGCTTACCCCGCGTAAGGCTCTTAACTATTCCTTTGGAATAGGCTGCGGGTCTGTAGAAGTCCATTACTGGCCTTAAATTGGGATCTTCAAATTTTATGTGGTCCTGTTTATTCTTGTTTATCTTCGAGTTTTAAAACGCGAGTTAGCGAAAAAAGAAAAGAAAAAGAAGAAAAAAAAAAGAAAAGAAAACAAACGGGTCAACCTTATTGCTAAACTCGCATTGGCCGTAACCTAATGCATGAAAGCGTTTGATTGTTTTCCCTTCCTGCGCAGCCTCAATGCCTCAATTTATGACATATCGTCCGGTGCAGTCGTTTTTATAGACCAAGGTTCAAAATCGCTGGCTGGCCTTACAAATGTATAAAAGGCTCGAACGTTCGTTCCATATAGACAATGACCAGATCTTTTGATTTATTTGATTAGCTTAATAGTACAAACCATTTTATTAGGCAGTATATATCATCAGGTTGTGGATTAATTGTGTCCCATACGATGCCAATAACCTTTGAGCTTAAACAGGCTGTCCTACATAAATGGATAAACGTGATAGTCTTCTCTTAATCGATTGCAACGCGCAATTCCCAAATATCCTCTTACAACGAGAAAAAATAGGAGAAAACCAACCCAAACAAGAGTAGCAATTTGGAAACAGAAAATGTGGCTGACGAATTAAGCATGCCATATACATATCCACAGTCCCATATTTTATAAGCGTCTACTCCGCTGGCTGTAGCCGTAATCTGATAATCATTGCCACAAGGGAACACGCCTTCTATACTTGGACCACCGTGAAGAGTTATTGTTTCTTGACTCATGAGAAATTGACAAAAATGTTAATGGCTTCAATAATCGTTAAAAGGCTGGGAAAGCGCCCTGAATATAAGACGATATTAAAGTCAAACAATGTCTTTCTGTTTTTTGTTTTTTTCTTTTCTTTTGTTTCTGTTATCTTTGATGCCGTGCTCCCAACGGCCATCGTATACGTCCACAAAGGCTTGGCAAGCGGCAGTCAATCAACCGATAATCCGTGCTGACAGCCGCTAATTGTGAGTTGGACATTAAACCACATGTGCAAGTGAGGAGCATAAAAGACAAAAAATGGGCCTAAGTCACCCAAACACTCATCGTTTTATGGAAATGCTATCGTGAAGCGATAGAAAAAAAGAAAATTAACGTCAATTCTCTTCTTTGTCGCGACCACCTTAGGCGGCAGCTGTGCGGCTCGTAATCTTGTTAGGATTGGCTCACAGAGCGAAGCCGCGGAGGGCAGCAGGAGAGCACTGTAAATGGCACCTGAAGAAACTCCGTGTATCAGACATGACGGTAGAATTTGCCTCTTTGAGTGACTTTGCCATGCTTTGCCTTGATAAAAATTATTATCATACGAAGGCATCAAAATGTTTTCAAAAAAAGAAAAAAAACAGTGGATATGCATTATGAGGTCATAGCTAACTGGCTGCTCTGCTGAACCCAGAAGACCCAATGTACATGCATTTCCGCGATTCGTGAATTGTGCATTTGCGGATAGTGCGGGTACATTACTACTACAGAGATTGGCCCCTAGTACATGAGACACGTGAACGATTTCAACCGATCCATATGGAAGGATTTTGACCGAAATTTAGCTACTACGCCTCTTAAAATTGTGCTCCGGTTTCCTTCGATCTTTGGTTATTAGATTAACAAAAAAAAAAAAAAAAAAAAAAAAAGACATTCTGTCAATGCACACTGGCAGCTAGTCGCGCATTCGTCTAAGAAATCACCTTAAACCCTGAAAGGCAAAGGCAAAAGCGCAGCATTGTCTATTTATACTGTACCGTGCAGCCTCACGGCCAATTCGGGTTGAGTGGTATGATTCCATGGCTCTTACGGTACTGCTGGCGACAATGACTGGTTTGCCATGCAATGTCATCTTTGTGCACAGTGAAGAATGTTTGACTCATTAAATTAGTATGACGTCTATAGGCTTTTTTTTATTAAATCGTATAACTATATATCAAATGACTGTCTCCGTGAACACGATAACGATACCATCAACGCACGAGTAAGATCGGTGTTCTTTTCTCTATTAATTCTAGTATCAATTCTCGGATCTCCTCTCATGACGAAAAAAGATACGACAAAAGCAACGCAAAAAACAGCAGCGATTTTGAAAGAGAGAACTTGGGTGATGCATTTAGCTTGGCATAAAGGTATCCACAGTCCCATATTTGATAAGGGTATACTCCGCTAGCTGTAGCGGTGATTTGGCCATCATTGCCACATGGGAACACACCTTCTATGCTTGGCCCACCGTGAAGTGTTACTGTTGCTTGACCCATGGGAAGAGAAAAAAGATTTCAAGAACTTGACTAATTCCAAAACCTGGGCTAACGTCTTAAATATAAAGTAATGTGACGGCGATCTATCATCCTCCTTTTTCTTTTTTTTTTTCTGTTTAATTAATTTTTCTCTTCTTATCTTTGATGCCGTGCCCGCTCCCAAAGCAGCTTTTTGCATCGTCTATGCCCACTAAGTTTCGCAAGCGGCAGTCAATTATCCGGTCGTCCGAGTCAAGCGCAGTCAGCTGGCGTCAGCTCTTCGTATTCTTGCGAGAATTGAATGCCACAAAAAAAGAAAAAAAAAATTGCTCGTTCTTTCATCGAAATATTATCTTGCGAAGCGGCAAACAAATGTAGTAAAAAGGAAACAAAACGTCAAACCCTTTTGTTTCAAATCGTGATTTATGGCACGGCTGCTTTAATCTTGGCACGCCACGCCAAGTCTTGACCACCCCCTTTTTGCTTGCGGGGCAGCTAAGCCGCACAATGCCTCAACAAAAGAAGTTCCGTACTATGGACAATTGTAAGGTTGGTGCTTTTCAATAGTTTTGTCCTGCTTTGTCTATATAAATCTCGTAATGACATAAGCAAGTCGGGATGATTTCAAGAAAAAAATAAAAAGAAATAACACTCAAGAGTAAGATTCACGTGGTCAGAGATAAAATTGCATGCGGCGCCCGTTTTAATGAACCCTGTTAACGGCCCATACATTTTCGGGAAAGTACGGGCATACCATTACGAGTTAATCGCGCCAAAGACTTCATCCAAATACTAGGTCGTTAATAAACTAACCAGTAATCATGCGTTCTAGAGGATAAAGAAAGGTCTTTGCTCAAGCCAGGCAACTCGATTGGCTCTCTCAAGTAGTTTTGTGGTCCATTTTCCTCTGTCCCATTTTCAAATTTCAAATTCTTAACGAAAAAAGAAAAAAAACAAAAAGGAATCGGTGCAGTAAGCAGCCCCATACTAGGCTTACGTTATCATTAATTTGACGCATGAGAGCGTTAATTATTTTCTCAGTCTCTGCGCAACTTCGATGCCGTAATTGTGATAGGTGATCTGGTGTTAGCACTTTCTAGCGTTGATAGTCAACATGACTGACTTGTTTTGAAAATGCATAGAAACCTGTTGTAGCGGCACAGTGAATAAATCCTTAATTTATCTGGGAATTTCTTTATTAGAATGTAGATAACTAAATCATAGTTTGAATGTTCTTTACGTGGCCCCAAGGTACTTTGTATCCCAAAGTTGCCGTTTTGAACGAAAACTGTCTTGTCAACGATTAGCGACAACGATGCCCTTCGCTAAACGGAACATAGTCCGCAGTTCGTAAACGCCTTCTTTAAAAGGACCAGAAATAAGATAAAGACAATGTAAAAAAAAGCAGCAGTTTTGAGAAAGAAAACTTGCTCGATGAGTTAAGCTCGGCATAAACGTATCCACAATCCCATATCTGAAAAGCGTCTACCCCACTAGCTGTAGCCGTAATTTGTTGATCATTGCCACAAGGAAAGACTCCTTCTATGCTTGGTCCCCCATAACCGGTCACTGTTGCGTGTGCGTTTCTGGACAAGTTAGCCTCTGCATAAACGTATCCACAGTCCCATATCTGAAATGCATCTACTCCACTAGCAGTAGCTGTAAGTTGTTGGCCGTTGCCGCAAGGAAACACGCCTTCAATGCTTGGCCCGCCGTAGCCAGTTATTGTCGCGTGACCCATGGGAAAAAGAGGAAGATATCAAAATTTCGAATCATTCTTAAAACTCAGAAAGGCGTTTTAAATACACGAATGACGTTCAGGCGGAGTGCTGCTACTTTTTGCTTTTTTCCTATTCATTTTCTGTTGTCTTCGTGCCGTGCTCCCAAAGCAGTATATCACTGCATCGTATATGTTCGCCAAGGCTTGGCAAGCGGTATTCAGTTGGCCGTCGGTCCGTGTTACGCTCAGCTGTGCATGAGCTGTCACTGTCATCAAAGCAGTCTCACATGCATACGACGGCTGCAAAGAAGTATGATGAGGAAAGAGAGTTACGTGCCGGCGAAAATGCTCATCTTTGAATCGGAATACTGTGGCCAAACTATAAAGCAAACGTAACAAAAAGAAAACATAATTCAAGCTTCATGTATAATTTCCGTGCGGCTCGTAACCGAAGCCAATATTACTGGTACACTGCGCCAAGCTTTGACCCTTTTGCGCAAGGACCACTCGGACAGCATGAAATGTTGCGCAGTTGCTAGAGCTTAAATATTAGCCACACAGTATATGGTATATTGTGTGGGATAAGAAAGAAAATAGTCAAGCTAAATTGGACAAGAGCCGCATGCTGTTACGGTTAATTATATAACCGAGAGTTGTTACTTATCCAGTAATCAAGCCTACGCATATTTCCGCGTTGATCGGGATCCGCCGGTTCAGTCTAGAACAGAATGGAAATGTTCACATCGACGACATGTTATATGGCGTTCATGCCTTTATCACAGATTTTAAGGTCATTGCATTGTTTTTTACGTCATGTTGTTTCCAGGGAATCATGGAAGCAAGCCCATGGCTCAACTTGCTTTTGCCTTAGCCTGACACGCGGATATTCTTGATTACTTCCGCCACTTAGACAGCACGGTACTTGGCATTGCAAGCTGTCCAATATCGAGTAGAATGTTTTGTCATTCTGGGTTATGGACATATCCTCATAACACCAGCCGCTTTTTCTTTTTTCAGGGGGCGCCGCACCGAATCATACCTAATCAAACAAGGAAACCAATTTGCAGTCTATACAGACTAGTGTTATTTTGGTTGTTCCAATTCGGGCGCCGTCATCCACGTCGGTCCAGTCTACTGCTGGTCTCAACACAGAGACCACTGCCATGACCCACTGCAGCGTGGTACGCTTCTTGGCCGCGTCTCCAACATCAACACCAACGAAAACAACATCATCGACCCACCGACTTCAACAGCAATGGCAAATAGCTATGTGGGGCAGAGCAGCAACAACAACAATGACAACCGGTCGAATTCTTAACAGCAGTCTTGGCGTTGTCAATCATAAATCAGATTCCAATGACAGGTTCAATACGGCGAACAGCAACCCCCATGCCAATGCATCCAATAATGCGCGATCAATAACCACTGACCGGCAACCAATGCATCGGACTCAGATACGCTACTGCCAACAGCATCAACAAGGAAACCGGCAACAGTATGGTATTCGATATGAAAGACTCCAATAGCACTAACCTTGAAGATTCGCCGACTAATATTTTGGATGTTCTGCCGCAGTAACTTGAGCTGTTAAATGTTCAATGCCACTGTCAGTAATTCCAGCAACGTCGAGAATGCTAACCGAGGAGACGTTCAAGGCACAGCGCCTAAGGAAAATATGGCAATGTCAGCATCGAGCAACATGTCAAACATGAATTAAAGCAGTGGCCGGGGGGCTCAAACGCAGTATCACCAATGGAATTCACGCTATGAATTGAAACGGCGGCGAGGCAATCCTAGTTTGGGGTGCGAATGTGCGTAGTAGCAATTGTACCTCCAACTCAGCTTCCCATAGTAGTCAACTCTCCTCTGAACGATTTCACACTGTTATCGATAATGCAACTAACTTTGGTTTGCGGATCGGGATCGGCTGTGGCGTCAACTCTCATTTGGACTCCGTATCAACTTCAAACGTCGGCACAGGTACAAGAGAAAATGCTAACTCAAGCTCTAAATCAGGGGATGCTCTTTCAGACTCGACAAGTAAGCCTAAAGCATTAGACGACATTGGCGGTCCTGCCAATATGTTTGCAAACCAGCCTGCTGGCATGACATTTAACCAGAAAAAGTCTTAATTTTCAAGCAACAGGCCAGCATAACAGCGCCTCCGTGGAGTATGGGTACAGCTGTGGCAATGGGACTCTCTGCAGCTATATTGCTAATTATTTGGACTTCGAGTCTATTACTCTATGGTTTCTTTTGACCAATTATTCCTTAAGTTATGCTTGATGTTGCCGGTAAGGTTTCCAAACTTTAGATAGTGATATCAAAATGGCATCTTGTAACTGTCTCGTATTGTAGCAGGCAGTTCACTTCAGTCTGTTCTTTTAAACGCTTTGCAAGCCATCTGATATGATGACCGGTAATACAAACTTTGTGTGCATGCTTGGAATGGAAAAATAACGAGTTTCATGGATGATGCCGGCTGTCACTTGCGTTACGGCAGTTGCTATTCCTTTAGCTTTGCATATTCGTCGATATATAACATCAATAACGGGATTCAGCAACCCGGCTCATAGAGGTCCAACCCTGCAGTGTATTTTTAGAAGCTCTTGTATTTCAATGTCACTACATAAGCCTATGTGTCATCAGCCATATTTTTTTTTCCTAATGTAAAAGAATCTGCATATTGCGGCCAGCCGCTTAATTGATTGGCATGCAAGATTTAAAGGATAAAAACAGTAACTTTTACACTCAGCTGCTGTCTCTTTTCCAGAACAATCATACTTGAACGTATTTTTATTGCGTACATCTGTTTGGTGTGACGAAGCCCCCTCCTCCAGTTGTATGGCTGAGCGTCTCTAATAGGATGAAAGTAAACTAGGGCCCATGATTGACAGAAAAGCAAATGCAAACCGGAAATACAAGTAGCCTTCTAACTGTTGGGTTCTGGGTCGGGCTCTAGTCACAATAAATGATATGAATAAAAAGCATCTTTGCTGTTAACTAAACGGCGGGATACTTGTTTCCCATGTTTCTTTCCAGAGAGCTCTGTTTCTTTTTTTCTTTTTTCCTTAGAAATCTGAAACCCTGCATTTCATCTAAGACATGACGTAGATAGAGTTCAGCCACCTTCCGATTTGGGTAATGATAGACGGCAGCCCCTGCGACGTTAACGCACCAAAACAAACCACCCATGGCCACACCATGAATTATCTCGTTTGCCGAAAACGCTTATTTGGATATTTCTTTTTACTATTTGCATATTTGTGTATCTGCTAGTTTCTTGTTTGTTTTCTAAGATCCTGCAGACCAAGTGTAAACGAATAGATAATGAAAAAAAAATCGACAAGTGTCTGGGACAGCAATTTTTTGGCATTGCTTGTATCTGTAATGCTGCTCTGTTTTCAGAATGCCCAAGCGCTCATTGGCGGCATCCGCCTCGTTCCCACCCCGGTATGCCAGGTGCCCGCTGTACCTACCCGCGCACTTCTTCCCACACCCTCGCTTGATCTGCGCTACATCACCTCTGTCAACGAAAATGGAAATAATCCTGGTTCGGTCGATTTGGACAGCGTGTACAGAGCCAGGATATACGTGCGTGTGGAACCACCGTCTTACCCGGGGCTTGAGTCCATGGATATTCTAAACGTCAACTTCCGGTCGTCTGTCTCCGACTTAGGCATCAACCTGTGCAATTCCCCTATGGCCTGCAATCAATTGAAGGACGGTGCCACGTTTACTACGTCTCCTTTGAAGGTCGTGTTCTTTTATGGTGAGATCGAAGTCCCAGTGATGTACGTAGACGTTGTGTACCGAGTCATCACGGCTGCAAGTTCTACCGACTACTTGGACCACTACTATTTTGCATGCTCCACCTACCCGTACGACCAGGGTGACCTAGAACAGCCGCTTTCTGCGGACCGCTTGGTCGAGGACAACGTGCGTGTTGGTCCTGCGTACCAGTGGTCGCGCAGCAGCCAGTTTAATTCTCGCCAACCGATACCCAAGCTGATCATAAACAATCTAAATTGCAACAATATAAGCTACATCAATACCAACAGCAATGCCAACGACAACCTGAGCAACAACCTCAACGACGACAGGTCCGACGCCAACAACGCTCTAAGCCTGACGAATGACAATGCAGACACAAATGACAATGCCAACACCGCGGCATTAGATGTTTCCAATGCTGATACTAATTTGGGCAATAATGTCAACACTCCCAACGTCAGTGTTTCTAATTCGGACTCTAACTATGGGGCAAACAACAACTCGGCGGCCATTGATGTTCACAATGCGGACACGAACGAGTCCGACAACATGAACACCGAAACTTTCGACAGCGCAGTCCATGGTGTCAATCGCGCCGACAACCGCAACCGCGAGGTGTTCAACAGTACAATACTCAGCGACAACGCAGCCGATAATGTCAACAGCAATGGTTTCCTCAGTAGTATCTCTGGCGAGAACGATGCCACTAATTCTAATGGCGACATGTTCAACAGCTCTATCTCCAGTACAAATGCGGTTCTCAATTCCAACTCCGAGTGGAGTAAGAACAACATCACAGCCTCGAACAGTGGAGGAAACTTAAACGGGCAGCATCTGAACAGCACAGCTGCAGATGTTAATTTGGCCAAGAATGTGAACGACAACCGCGTCAACGAGACAATGAACGTGAACCTCAAAGGTGGCAACTCGCAGGGTGGTGCTGCCGGTTCAGAGTCCTCAGGCAACAGCTTGCATGCCATTGCGGATCTGAAGGCTAACAATCTTTCTCTAATTTCCAAATCCAAGTCCAATGTCACCACTGGCGCTGACACGGGTACCGATTCGACATCCAGGGCTATGGCAGGCAGTGAGTTTGCATCTCTCTCTGATTCTAATTCCGGGTCCAATTCTAACTCGACTTCCAACTCGGGTTCAAAGGGTAGTGCCAACTCCAATTCTGAATCCGGCAGTAACTCCAGTTTCAATTCTAAGTCGGGTAGTTCCTTTGGTTCTGGCATCAATTCTAGCTCGCGCACGTTGTCGTCGCGCAGTGCATCTATCTCGGCTGTCTCGGGCACCTTCACATCCACTAAGACTCTATCTGGGTCCGAGTCTGCTGCCGTCTTAGGTCTATCTGCCATGCTTGGCTGCTTCGTGGCAGTGCTCTTTCTCATCTAGAAAGGGCGTTAAAAACAAGTTTTTTTTGTCTATTATTCAATCAAAAGCCTCTGATATAGCGTACCATAATACAATGTCCGTGAAGTTCTATTTTAAGCGCTATCATGTCGATTTTACTAAAAGCGCAGTTTCTATAGGCCATACGGCCAATAGTCTATTTCCAAGCATATTTGGGAAATTGCTTCAAAAAAACAAAAAAAAAAAAAAAAAAAAAAAAAAAAAAAAAAATGAATGAGGTCCTCCATTCCGTTTCACTGCATTTCTTCTCTTGTTGCTTTTTCCAACCATCTCTCATCGCCATCTCTGCGCACCCTAGCCCCGTCCTATTTGGGAAGTCAGGGGTACAGCTTCTCGACATCTGCCAATAACCTTAATATCTTAAGATGCTGCAGAATAGAGCAGTTTGTGGACAACCACCTTCGGTATCATTATGCATATTCTTGGTTTGGCAGCATGCCTCTGGCCACTCATTTATTTGATGATGCGATAAGCCTAACCTGCAGATGAGTAGAGATGCGATGGAGGTGCATTACCCATGCGTCATACATACATACATATGCAAATAATCAAACTGGTAATTCATAGTCCAGCTTAAAAAATGTTTTTAACACGAATGAAAAATATATATGAGTTGTTCCTATAAGTTCTGGAGAGCTCTTTGTCACCAGTTAAATTAACACAAAAAGACGCGACAATGCATGTCATACCCCTGTTTCTGGCACTACTCTTCCATGGAGTTCTCGCCAACATAGCCATTTTGCCTACCCCAGTCTGTGAGGTACCGCCAGTGGCTGCCCGACCTATGCAGCCGACGCCCACCGTTAACTTGCTGTACATCAAGGCAACACCTAATGGTCGCAATGATGGGTTCGGCAACGGGTCGGGTTTCATCCTCCCTCCTGGACGCCCGCGTGATGGCAGGTTTGATGGCGACGACTGTACCTATAAAGGCAAGATCTTTATGCAGCTGATTCCGCCATCTGATATTAACAGCACTGTGGAGATCCAAATTGTCCGTTTCCGATCGTCAGCCGAAGACTTTGGCTCGTTCATATGCAATTCACCTCTGGCCTGTCGCCAGTTTCCTCACGCCGCCGCTCGACGTTGTGCACTTCTTTGGTGTTACTGATCTTCCTGTCATGTACGTGGACGTGAGATACACAGTCACTAACAACGGAAACGGAACCATCCGCTCGTACCTCGACCACTACCTATTTACGTGTTTACGACGGCCTGGTGGTGAACTGGTGCTTCAGTCGCCGTCGCCGCCCGGCTCCGGACCCTACGGACCACCACCTATTGAAAGCATCATCCACGTGGGTCCGTCGTACCAGTGGCCCGAAATGTGCCGGCCACACGAGGAGGCGCCCGTCGTCATCAACAACGTGAACGTGAACGACATTCGCAACAACAACACAAACACCAACGACAACGATAACACCAGCAACAACAGCAACGACAATCAAAGTAATGCCAACAACCAGCTGTCACTCGTTAACGACAACGCCGACCAGAACTCCAATAACAACTCGCCCACTATTGACGCCCACAACATGGATACCAACAGCGCATCCAACGACAACTCGCCCACAATTGATGCTCACAACATGGATACAAACAGTGCTGCCAACGACAACTCACCGGTCATTGATGCCCACAATGCAGACACCAACACTGCATCCAATGCAAACCAAGATACGTTTAACAGCACCATATCTGGTACGAACGACGCCGTGAACGTCAACGAGGAGACTTTCAACAGTAGCATCTCCGACACCAACGGCCTTCACAATTCTAACACCGAGTCATTCAACAGCACCATTAAGGCAGCCAACATGGCCAACAATACTAACGACGTGAACCTTGAAAGTGAAATTCGTGGGTCCAACAGCGCTGCAAATTCCAACCGCGAGTGGCTCAACAATACTGTATCAGGATCGAACAAGGCAAGCAATGCCAATGACCAGGGCCTGGACAGCGCTATCTCCAATGCCAACGATGGTACGAACGTCAACGACAATGCTCTCAACTCTACCACGGCTGTGGACGTCAATGGCGGCAACTCTGGCGGCGGTTTCGCCGTGTCGGGAAGTAAGGGTAACGAGGCGATCTCGGATTCGCAAGCGTCGATTGGCAACATTACTCTGGCATCCGGATCTGGCTCTGGCTCGACCGCCAACTCAGGATCCGGTGCCGGCTCGACTTCTAATGCCGGTTCTGGTGCAGGCGCCAAAGCAGGTTCGAATTCAGGTTCAGAGTCCAGTTCTAACTCTGGCTCAAATTCCAACTCCAATTCGGGTTCTGGATCTAGTTCGGGTACCGAGTCTAATTCTGGTTCGAATTCCGGTTCTGCCAGCTCTGGCTCTCTATCATCTAGTCCTTCTAGCTCAGTTTCTCATTCAGGTCCCACCACCTTGGCCACGTCCACGTCAGCCGCCACCACTCATGCTGCCATTACGACACCTAATCACATCAGCATGGCTTCCATTAGCTCGGTCAAACTGCCCACAGTGCTGCTCAGTTTCGGCGCAGTGGCCGTACTGTTTGTTGTTTAATGCTTGACACACGCTATGTAATTAGAATAATTTATAGTAGACACCTCATTTACTGTGTACATATATGTAGATACTAAGTAATCCGTTATCTGCGCTCCATGGGCGTTGTACTATCAGGTTTGTAGATAAACGGCCAGCAACTAGCTCATTTTGACCCCTCAGAGTTATTCCAACAATATTACATGACACCTCCATTATTGCCTAATGTTCTTTATTTCGCTAGGTTGAATACTGTGTACAAGTCCGTAGAAAGAGCTCCCAGCACATATTGCGAGGTTTGTTCGCAATTGCGCCTTACTGCCTTCGCTTCTTGCCTTTGTTATGGATCGTTATCATTCTACCGTATATATGCAACTGGGACAACAACTATGGTATGGTTAATAATTAAGTCCCACATACAAAAAACCCACCTGATTCGTGCATCCAATGACCAAAAAAAAAAAAAGAAAAAAAAAGACAGAGAGCAAAAGGAAAACATGCTGTTACTGATATATATTTAATTAAAAACACACCGAAGGATGTCCGTTGAATATCAATGGGCAGGCGCAGACATAATGGCACAAGATGGTCGGCGGCTTCCCAAGCAGCTTCGCAGAGAGTCTTGGAATTAAAACAGATAGCGGCTAATTTGTCACATGCACGAACTTAGATGATTTGCGGACACCCTCGCTACAGCTTAGGACTGTCAATGACAGTTGAAGGGGAGTCTGAAGTAAGAACAAAAGCACAAACAAACCTTCCCATTCGAAGAAGCAGTAGTCCTATTTAGGCCAACATAGTTCGATCATGTTAGTCAACCAGTTAGACAGCTGCAGTGTGTGTCAAAAAAGAGACGTTAATCATCAGTATTAATAGGCCCGCACTTTATTTCCATATTGGGCAACTAAGTTTGCCCTGTATTTTTTTTTCTTCGGGCTGACAACAAACCAAACACAAAATCTACCAATTAGACTATCCAATTCCGTTCTGAGACATAAAGCTGATACACAAATAATACCTTGGTCACTATTGTTAGCTGCCGGTATAGAGAATGATGTTCTTGTTGTGCTTCCACTATCTTCAATATTGTGGACAAAATAACAGCACTTTTTTCCTTTGCCGTTGTTTTTTTGATTGAATTTTTCCTTGTAATTTACATTTCATTAAGGCGTCCCTTTCGCTGGGCATGTTTGTATCCTTTCGCTAGGAGAAGAAAATATAAGTAGTGGGCCGTTTGATTTTTTCTTGGGTTGTTCGTTTGTCCAAACAACGATAATGAAAATTTCACAAGCTTTTCTTCTTCCACTTCTTGCCTCTGCTGCAGCGCAGTCCTTTAATGGCAGTGCTACTCCCGACAAGGTTATTGTCGCACCGTTGACAATGAGACATTCAACTGCACACCCTCTTTCTGACCGTAACCGGCCTCCACTGGCCAAGCGATTGCAAGCGTACGACATCCCTATAAAGAATGAATACGCCTACTTCACAATCAACATTGACGTAGGAACCCCTCCCCAGAGCTTCGAATGCCTGTTAGACACCGGGTCTTCGGACTTGTGTGTCAGCTCCAGTGACAATCCACATTGTGCCGCAGGCGCCTGCAAACATGGCACGTTCAATTCCGCAAAGTCTTCTACTTGGCAAGTGAACTCGTCGACCTCCCATAGCAACACGTTTCGCACGCAGTATGCTGACTCAACGTCGGCCAATGGTACCTGGGGAACCGACCTTGTCTCAATCGACAGCCTGGTTTCGCTCAATCAGTGTTCTGTTGCCGTCGTGTCTGAGTCCAAATCGTTTATGGGTGTGCTTGGCATTGGCCTGCCCATTCTCGAGTCTACCAACGCGGGCTTTATGATTAACGACTCATCCAAGTCATCTTACACGTACCCAAATGTCCCTGCTCTCATGGCCCAGCGTGGCATCATCAACCGCAATGTGTA
Organism: Crinitomyces ghanaensis; assembly: GCA_030581755.1. Classification (NCBI taxonomy): domain Eukaryota; kingdom Fungi; phylum Ascomycota; class Dipodascomycetes; order Dipodascales; family Trichomonascaceae; genus Crinitomyces; species Crinitomyces ghanaensis. The sequence goes on from JAKTVX010000031.1 coordinate 52,151, forward strand.
CTCCCTATATCTCGGCAACGTCAACGAAATCGGCGGCAAAATAATTTTCGGAGGGGTTGACACCTGTGCATACACTGGCACTCTGAAAACTGTACCACTTGTAAATACCGATTATATCACCGAAGCTCCTGTTAGGCTTGCCATTGAATTGACTACGTTCAACGTCATCCTCGGCAATGTAAAATCTCATGGTAACCTTGGGTCTGTTAGCTATGCTGCACAGTTGGACTCTGGAACTGCTATGACGTACTTGCCATCGGAGATGGTCAAAAGCATTTATTCAGCGCTCAAGGCAACGTTTGACTCAAATATTGGATTCTACGCTACCACGTGCGACAGTCATACTGGCAACATCGAGTTCGGCTTCAATGGCGCAATTATTAAGATGCCATTCAGTGACGTGTTGTTTCCTTTAAAGCGCAACGATGGCAAGCGTGTAACTAACAAGTACGGCCAAACCTTATGCGCAGTCGGCGTTGCCAATTTTGAACTCCCTACTAGCAATGCAGCTATGGTTACTCTTGGGGCCAATTTCTTGCGCAGTGCATATGCAGTGTTTGACTTGGACAAGTGGGAAATTTCTCTAGCCCAAGCCGTGCAGTGTTTGACTTGGACAAGAGGGAAATTTCTCTAGCCCAAGCCGTGCATCGTTTAAGCTGCACTGCGGTTGAAGCCATTTCTGCCACTGGAGACGTTCCCCACGCTAAGAGGGTTGGAGACTTGTCTAAGCGTGAATCTGTTTAGTATTCTGCGCTTAGCTATCAGAGGTATTTTGAGGATCTCGAGCCCACTTCTTTTTTTAAACCTCAATTCAATAGGCATATGGCATTGAGTGCATGCCTTTTGGCGCACTCGAATTTTATTTGATTGATGTTACTTTAGGTATGAATATGAAAATTGTCAGATTTACATGTATTCTTTCCATTTTCTTGGTAGCTGATGGTCGGACTGTTTATTTTCCATTCTTTAGCGTGTGATCGTGCTAGCCTAAACAAAAAAAGGAACTCAGGGGAAGAGCGTAGTCTTAACAAAGTCTCATGTACATTGTTTGGCTACTTTCTCTCGTAAGTTAGAAATGCCCGTTCAAGGCACTAAGCAAGGCATTGTGGGTGCATGTTTCGCAAACAGCGCTATTATTACCCGGCGCACGAATCACAAATTTTTTTTTTTTTTTTTTTTTTTTGTTTCTCCGCTTTTCGTTTCAAACAAGAGAAAAAAAAGAAGATCAGATTAGATCGAGCCAATAGGATACAGAAAAAAAGCAATCTGCTAAGCGTGACTGGTCCATTTTTCAGTCACATGCGTTGCGGGGTCGGGAGGGTAGCTCCTAGATTAATTGGATCAGATTCGATCTTTGAACCGTAAATAAGCTTGGAATTAAGGTTTTTCATGCACTCGGATCTAATCGGATCTAATCTTACGTTAACTGATCATCAGGAGAGGAAAGGTAGACGAGAAAGTGGAAGACAGAGGAAAAGGAAGGAAAACATACAGAAATCTTGGTAATTTTGGGGCCGGGCAATGCTGCCGAATATGCCGGGACAAAGCAAAAACAAGCGAAGGATATATGCCTTCACTATCATTTTTGCGGGCGAAAGGGTGATTTCTAATAGTTAAGGCACCATTACGTAAGCGCCGCGGCTTTCTTGAAAAGGAAAAAACGGTAACGTTGCTTTTTTCGGAAGTGGATAATCAGATAATCAACATCGAAGATGCTTTTATTGCGGCGCAGAAAGAGACGGCACGAAGATTTGATGAATTGCGTGGGTGTCTCAAGGATGCAGGGAAATGGAGGTAATGAAGTATTGGTTTGGCAGTAGCTGGTTTCTGTTTTTTCTTTTCTTTTTTTTTTTTTTTTGAAGATCAACAGTCAGAAGTTCTTACAAATTTTCTTGTGCCATTTTGAATTCTTTGCCGAAACAAATATTACTTCGATTTAAGCCCACATGCCAAGACCTCCAATAAAACCGGAAAAAAGAAAAGAAAAAAGAGGAAAGCGAAAACACCTATACGGGTTGCATCTCCGAAGCGGGAGTATATAGTCCGGCTAAACGCCAAGATTCTCCTTGGTTGACAATAGGATACACATGAGAAAATTTTTTGTTAACATCCTTTTTGTGGCTCTCATCTTTGTGGCGCACAAAGTGAGGGCTGACGACTATGGACACGACTATACCGGATGGGCATGTCGCTACTGGGCAGAGTTCTATGATTTTGGATGCGATTACGATGAGGCATGCTTGTGTACTTCAGAACCGTATCTGGAGACGGTTACTGCGTGCATCCTCAGCAATGTGCCCAAAGAGATGCTCAATACCAGTTTAGCAACAAACGAAGAAATCTGTGGCAACAGCTTCAATATGAGTGAACTTCTAGCCAAGGTTCAGTCTCCATCTTTTACTCTACTCAACACGTCGGACTATTACACTGCAAATTTTACGCCATACACTCAGCCAATTTATCTGGACCCGCAAGGAGTCATGAGCTACAGTTTACTGCTAGAATACGAAGCCAAGAACCTTATCGTGGACTACTGGTTCATGGCGACTCCCATCATTTTCATGTTTGCAGTTATTGGGTTGCGTACAATCTACAATTTCAGCTCCAAACTAGCCCCCTCTATTCTGTTTTCTAGCGACGGGACATTTACAAGGAAGCTGCGAAAAAATCTGATTTTGCCAGCTACCGGCAAATACCATCATCTGACGCCCAAGAAGTTCTCGAAATTCTTGCCGTCAATAATCGCACCCCTGAGGCTACAAACAGTTATTGTTGTAGTGTACGTACTGCTTAACGTAATTCCTCCCTGGACAGATATTTTAGTCGCGGGGCCAAGTCCAGCTATTGAAAGCAGACGAGCTATTTACGGGTACTTGATCGGCAGAAGAACCGGGTTCATCTGCTTAGGTCAGTTTGATTTGCTCGTGCTATTCGCCGGACGCAACAACTTCTGTATGTGGCTGACCGGGTGGCCGCTCGACACATTCAACTTGTTTCATAAATGGGCAGGTATCATGGCGGCATTCCAAGTGGTGGTGCACTCGGCAGCGTACACCGACACGTATCTACACCGAGGCTACACCGAAAGTCAACTCATGGACCCGTATTTTATATGGGGTATTGCTGGCACTTTGTTATTCTGCCTTATGGCGGCATTCTCTGGACGGTTTTTCCGATCGTTGAAATACGAGCTGTTTGTGTTTTCTCATATTGTCTTTGCAGTATTCTGCATCATCACAACATACTACCACCTTTATGGCGGGCTTCCAGGGATGGAATACCTCTATGTCAGCATTGCCATCTGGGGATTTGATAGGACGGCACGATTGGCTCGTATTGTCTGGTCCGGGCTGACTTCCAAGGCCAAAATTGAGTTGCTCTCAAACAATACTCTGAGAATCGACATCACATATTCCGGGCGCTGGAAATGGTATCCGGGATCTCATGCATACGTCCACTTTTTGGTTCCATTCGGATTCTGGCAGAGCCATCCGTTCACTCTAATTCCTTCCACAGACGGTGGTGACGACAAGCTTACCATGTTTGCCCAAGTTAAGAAGGGCATGACCTTACGGTTGGCAGAACGGATTCGCGGATCTGGATCCACGAGCATCACGTTACCCGTATGGCTAGATGGCCCGTACGGAGATGAGCTACCGCTCAAGCACTACGACAGCACACTGCTAATTTCAGGAGGTCATGGCATTACCTACACATTGGCCCAAGCAATTGGATTGCTCAGGAAGCCTTCTTCTTCAATGTCGCGGATTGTGTTTGTGTGGGTCGCCAGACATGCCTCGGATGTTATTAAGTACGAGCGGGAGTTAAAGCCACTGATCAGTGACTCAAAGGTAGAATTGAAGCTATATGTGACATCTTCGTCGACCTCTGATATAGACTGCTCGGATCCGTCTGGCCTGCCGAATGAAAAAAGCGTTGCAGTTAAATCGGAATCGGACAGCGCGGAAGAAGACTTAGCTCTGACCACCGGACGACCGCAGATAAGCCTAATTGTAGAGGATGAGATGAGAAATGCGCGAGGTTCATTGGCTGTTGTCGTGTGTGGGCCTGAGTCAATGAGCGATGACACACGAGCAGCAGTAGTTGCGAATCTTGAGAAGTCCAGTGGACGAGTGGAGTTTTTCGAGGAGGCCTTTACCTGGTAGGTCCTTATTATAATTGCCCTCTCGTACTACGTAATCTTATATAATAATGCCATTTTTTAAAGTATTAACGTATTTTTCAAGTTGGGCGTCTTTTCTTTCATTTGTTACAATTTACGTGCAACCCTTTTAGAGTTGGCTGGGACATTCCACAAACGGGCTATTCCACATTTGAAACAATAAAAAGTCAGCAAAAAGATCTGACAGGTCGCAATTGAGGCGCTTTATTATCCACAACGAGGCTTCTAAAGGATTTCTAAAAGGATGTTGCATGGTAGGGCTATTTTGTAGCAATTCCTTACGTCTGCGTTAACCATGCCATGAGGGAAATTGTTAAAAGATTGTTCACGTTCCTGTTTTTGCTTTGGCCTTTACCGAACGCACTCGCATGCCAAAACTACTAAGGGTGCGGATTCACACATGTAAATATAATCCGGCTTTATTTGCAGGTGGCCATATATATGTTAAGTCGTCCTGCAATGCCGGATATTACATGTACAAACTGGACACGAGATTGTCAAACGTTTGACTAGTTTATAAAATTTCTCAAGCGGAGCGCTGCAAATAAACCTTAAGCGCATTAAATTAGGCTTATTACAGTATGCCTTTGCAGTTCATATTCAAAGCCTGTTATTTAGTTATTGCTATCGTCAAATGCAATATGCTACAGGCTTGTATTTGCCGGAAGCAGGCTGTTCTTAAACTTATTTTCGTTTCGGAATTTTAGAGATACATTGAGATAGTGTCCCTTATCAATTGTATAAGAAATCCGGCGCTCGACCTTCATATGAGGCATCCGTCAAATGATATTGCCAATTGAGATTATCCAAGTTATTGTCGGTTATTTGAATAATTGTCCGCCTGACTACATGCATGTCCGTCAAATTAACCGAGGATTCAGATGTGTTTGCCAGAGCGAGAAATTCCAAAAGAAGTTCGCTGCGATTGTCAACGAGCAGTTCACCAAAAGTTATTCATTTAAGCAGCTCATAAACGATGAGCCAGCGTTATTATGGCTCTGTTTTATAAAAAGATATTACGGGCCCTTTCATGACACGCTGAAGGTTGCTGAGGGAGTTTATATCTGGAGAAAATGTAGGATTCCTTTTCATTGGCGGGACAATTACTATTGGGGAATCAAGGTAAACAGCAGCTATTTCTACGGTTGTCGTAGGCCACTCCAAGGAGAACTGGTCATTGTTAAAGCACTTGATAAAGATTTATATCAACAACTATTTTCGATAGACATTTCTGTTCCCGACGACCGGTTATGTACCCGAACATGGCGGGCGTGGATAGAATACGATGAACACGCACCTGTTCCGCTGAAATATATAACAATACATAGCTGGGACCTGTATCAAGACCCTTTCACACCGCCGGACGAGTTCTTGGTTCGCATGGTAGATGTCTGGAACCATAGGCGTTTTGATATCTATCTGACCTGGGATGAGAATACAAGAAACTGGGAAGGTGGACTTCGGTTTATTGCCACCACGTTTTCAAAGTTTGGCGTGTTAATGGTCACATGCTGGAAAGATCCAACAAAGGTACTCATAATTGGAAGAGAACGATATCTTCAGTCGAGGGACAAAGTCGATATGTCCAAATTATTTGATTATTTCAATTACATTATCTCTAGGGATCTGACTGTATTAGTCGATACTGGATATGATTATAACGCAACAAGAAGTATGTTTGCGCTTGCAGGGCCGGAATTTTATCCGCTAACAAAGGAGAATTGGTTTGGAAGCCATCATATTCTTTTTCGACTCCCGCCTCGCTCGCACATTCCAACGTATGAACAATTTCTGGAGCATGACTGGAATAACAGTGTTCAGCCTGAGAGTCATATCTCACTGAAGATGGAAGTCCATAAACGTCACGGCCCAGAAATTACTCCAGATTTTAAGATATGTCCCCAACATTTTTGGATGGAGGCGCCATTTTATGACAATAATTTTGTTTTTTGCAGCACTCGTCATGGTGGGGACGATCATGCCATTATTGATGTCCGGGCTGCGTCTATCGATCTTATCGCGAAGAAAAACAAATTTAAATTATTAAAAATACCTTTACCCTACTTGCAGGATGATCGTGTATTTCTCCCACATCCCGATCGGAGCGTTTCCTGTTACAAGCTGGATGTGGCTTCGTTATTATACGACACTTCAGAAGGAGCATCTTTGACTACCGCAGATGCTTATAAAGAGGAAGATGCAAAAGCGGATGCTCAAACAAAGACAAGATATAGTGTAGCCCGTTTCTAGAACAAAATGTCGGCATGTCCCGCACGAATGGATGTTTGTTCTGCTATATTCCCTTGCTAAGAAAAAAGGCGAGCCCAATTAGTCCCTATATGTACACACTCGGCATGCGGGGTACAATCAGTCAAGCACCGAGTCTGACTGCATTCTGCATGTTCGAATACTGGCACCGTATTCAGAATAGCCCCCCATAATGGCGTATATCTTGGTGAAGACATCGCCCGTCAGATTCGCACAACATATTTGGAGAGGCAAAGTGTGATTCGTAAGATGTGGGGCTAGTACAGCATAACTTTGGCGATAGTTATTATGGTGTCATTACTATGGCTATAATTTGTGAAAATGCTGCCAAATGTGGTGTTTTCATGATGTTACCGTGCTCTGTTCAGAGTGGATCGACGAGGAATGCTCCAGAGCCGAGCCTTGTTCCGCGGTGGCTAAACCGGGAAAGGGAACACCACGGAGATATGACGTTTCGCTGAGAGTACATTACGTTTGCTTTAATGCTTTAGTGTCAAATCGGCCACTAGTAGCTTTGTTGTTGTCCTGTGTGCTATGCCAAGAAAAAGGACCACTTGTCTACTATAGCGTCTGCATAAAAAGAAAAGTTTGTTCCTGTCAACTTTAAAACGCTTGTTTTTTGTCATCTGCCACCTGACAGCTAGGGTTAGCCCGTAAAAAAGAAAATTAGTCTAGACACCGCCGCGGCTTAACCTAATCGAGCGAGTCCGACGGGCCGTTTGGATGAATCAAAAACCCTAGTTGTAAATCTAACCTAGACTCGTTAATATGTCTCGTTCACAAAGTCGAATTGGTGCGTTTTCCCGTGGCTGCTGCAGCAGCTGCTGCCATGTAGTGATATCGTAGGCGGTATTATTCTGACGGTCGTCTACCATTGCTTGGTTGTTTGAATTCTTCAGACCTGGTTGGGTGTTACTGATCGTCACCTTCTTTTCTAAAGATCCTTGGTAGCAGCAAACCGCATAAAAAAAACAAAGAAAGGTTAACAACAAAAATTAGCAGCATTTCAATTTGATCTAGTGATTAAGATACGAGCCTGTCATCGATCATCGATTAGCATTGCAGGCGCTTGCTTCCGATTTTTGTTACTTAGCCGAAGATTGAACAACAAAGAAAGCCATCTTGACTGAAACAGACAGGGTCGTCGCTGGTTAGACCTTTGGGTGCACGGTGACAATCTTTTTTATATTTAGTCATCATCAGATATAAGCAGTTTTGCCAGTTTGAACTGGCCCATTGAGAAACGGAAATGTGGAAAAATCTTAGAATATCGGTTGTTGTGGGGTTGTTAACTTTGGCTGTATCACTGTCATTGTTCTTTTATCTATTCGGATATTCTGTTGACATATCGTACCTCCCATCAGGAGACAAAGCTTTGAAGGTGGAGGACGACATTGCCTCCCCGCAGTCGACGACGACGACAGCAATAATATCACAAGATAAAACTACTACATCACTACCGGCAGCAGCCGCCATTTCAGAATCTGCGTCCATATCCTCCTCCGCCTCTCCGACCTGGCTCGAACCTGATACTAAAACACCATGTGAACGACTGGAACTGCAGCTAAATGACTTGACATCGCTCAAAGAGAAAAAGGCTGAGATGCTTCATGACGTCGGTGCCCGACTATATCAGATGATGCAGCGGCAGGACAGAATCCAAGCTGAGCGTAGAAGGACGGTTCGAGAGGAAGAGGCCAATAGCGACAGTGTTGTTTTAGAGCCATCTGGCAAGTCAATCGCTGTGCTAAGTGGGCTAACGAGGGATAAGAAAGGCGTTCATCCAAACATTACAGAGCAGATGATCAAGAACAGAGACAGCTACGCTGAGAGGCACGGGTACCAGCATTTGTTTTTGGATCTCAGCGATTATGTCGACGACAAGACTCAGCATTGGCCCAAGACGTGGCTCAAGGTAAAGGCAATAGAAGACGTCTTTTACAAGCATCCTGAAGTAGAATGGGTGTTCTGGCTGGATGCTGATGTCCTCATAATGAACGAAAACATTAACTTGGCTCGGTACATTTTGAACCCTGCAGCTATGCCGTCAAAGTTGCTGTACGGCTGTCCTGTGTTCAACTACACTGGCAGGTTTGAGGGACACCTCACTCCGGATAAATATGAGGACATCCAAGATGTTGATATCATTCTTGCGCAAGACTGGATGATGATTAACACCGGTGTAATGCTCATTCGAAGGTCTCAGTTTGTTCTGGATAAAGTGTTCCCGATGTGGAACGATCAGGCTTTAGTAGATAAGCATATTGGCTATGGTGAGCAAGGCTCGTTTGCTCACTTAATGTTAAACAATGAGGAGCTTCGCAAGAAGGTTGGTATTGTCTCGCAGGTGACAATGATGAGCTTCCCAGATGGCAATGGACCAGAGCCAGATAAGTTCAGAGAAGGGGATTTTATAATTCACTTTGCCGGCGCGTCCCGAAGGGATGACTATCCAGAGATATGGGAGAGGTACTGGGGGATCCATGAGAGGTTCAAGGGCTGAAAACACTATGGGTCGTTCTCAGTAGTTAATATGCAGCTTAAGCGGCTGTTGGCGCACGTACCCCGGTTCATTACAGTAATAAGAGCCCTGACGATGGCAAATGCTATAATACTAATTTAATAGTCGTGCAAATCAACGTAAGTGCGGCTTACCCTATCGTTCTGATATGCCGTTTATAGTAGTTGTCAGTTACCCCTGAAAGCCCGTTACGCCGAGATTTAAGCTTAAATCGCCGAGGCGTATTTGTCTTCTGATTAATAGTAACCGCCGTTTTTTAAAACTTAAGCGCCGACTAGTTATGTGAGCTTGCTGCCGTATTTCTCGTTCGCCAATCAAAGAAGAGGAGACGAAAGCAAGGAAAACATTCGAGTAGCAATAAGAAAAGAGAGCAATTTCGTTTGGAACAACCCAACTCCTTAATGTCCACTTTCCGTTGGCTTAATCCAGTTTATTCTGCGGTGTGCAGTCGCGGGACCCCTGACTTCCATCGCTTTTCTCTGTCATTCACGTCTGGAGATGACAGCAATAAGCCGATCGTCGACAAAGGAAGTGTTTTCTTTTTTTTTTTGTTGCTTTTTATCCTACTTGTAAATACATGTCAGAATAGCCATCTAAAGTCCACAGAATCTGGTAAGTCGTCGCCGAGTTTCAAAGATATCAATAAGCCTGGATCCGAAAAGTCCCATCTGTACACTCACAGAATCCATCTATTTGAGGCGATGTCCACGGAATCAACATGTTGTCCAACTGCTAAAGACAGCAGCCTGCTTGCCAAAATACATATGGCCCTGAACTGCACAACTATGCAAGCCTTTCAATTAAGCTAGTTTTTGGGCGTGCATGACACAAAACTGGCGCACGCTTTGCCGTTCAATGGCTGCTACATGCGTGGCACTTTAAGTTTGAAAATCCAACAAGATATTCACTAGATTAAGAAAAATATGATAAATACAAAAAGTAAGACAATCGCTGTCACCCTGACGAGGAATTGTCTTCTATCTTTGGGCCTCATCCAAGTATGCAGAACTACAGCTGACAGGATACAGGGAACTGATGCATTCAAGACCGATCTAATACACTTAAGCGTTCGCTTGTCAAACCAATCATTGAAACCAAGACCTGCGCGACGACAATCTTGGCAATCATCATAGACGTCTATTATAGTGTTCAGTACTCCAATAGCCGTGTGGAGAACTCCTCCTGTTCTTATTACCATATTGCCTCTAAATGTGGCGGCAATTGTGCCGACTACAATGAGACAACCGGCCAAAATATGTTGGCTCATTCTTCCTAAAAACACCTGGTAGAAAGAAAAAAATAAAAAAAGATAAAGGATTCACAGTGCGCGTAGCTTATTCTCCTCTTCTCGCTGACCGGTTACTCAAAACACCTAACCCTAGTGGCATGGGGTGCAAAAACTTGGAGTCTGGAACAAATTAAACGGCCTATGAGCCACAGTTGCATGCATAGCTTACATTTCTCATTTATATCAATGGGGCTGATGACCAACGATGATTGGGATTAATCGAGCAGCTTTGGGGTGAGATGATGACAATGATACAGCGTGCATACTAACATTTTGTAGAATCCTGCTATTGTTTTTTAGCCGTAAAAAAAGTGTGCACACTTACGCTATGGGCTGACCTGTTGAGGCCATTTTTTCGTCAAAGCGGGAAAGCCTGCCATTGAGTTATGTATGACATTCACTGGCGGAGTACTTTTTCTATAATGATCTAGTCCAAATCGGCAATCATCTCGTTGTGCCTGCCTGCTGCCAATGCCAACAAAAAGCCTGCTTGTCTATGACGTCTACATTAAAAAAAGAAAAGTTTCTTTCCTGTCAAACTTTAAATGCTTGTTTTTTTGTCTGCCACGCCAATCATTGTACTCCGCATGTGTTCATAAAAAGAAAATTATAGACCCCAGCGGCTGAACCTAATCAAGGAGTGTCGGACGGGCCATCTGGATCAACCAAACCAAACCCTAGTTTCTTCTAAAATCTAAACTTAGATTTCAATTAAGGTCCGTTCACAATGTCAAACTGGCGCCTTCTCCTGTAGCTACCATGTGGGGCAATATTGTACGTATTCCGGCTGTCCATAAGTGCTTGTTTGCATTCTTTAGAACTGGCTGTTCATCGGTTAGGATTTCGTGAGGATCGTCACACGGTGATGTATTTTTCAGCTAGCGAACGGGTCAGACCCGCCTGGTTCAGCTCTCTGCGCCCTTGACAGCTCACCGCACAAAAACAAAGCACCATTCAATTAGACTACTGATTCGATTAAGCAATCAAAGATACCACTACGACATCATAATCGATCATCGATTAGCACTGCAGACGCTTCCGATTTTTGTTATATTGCTTCCTAGCCCTAGATTAGAAGAAACAAAGACAGCTTGGCAAAGATGGGCAAAGTGGCTGGCTTGACATTTTGGCCCAGAATCCTTTTATACCTGACCAGCCGTCACTTACTGAAAACATATACAGCGTTTCCAATTTGCATTTGTTGCCCGAAATGGCTAGCACAGCGTTGCATACATATATATATATGTATATATAAATCAATGCGGTAATAATTATTATGTTGTCTCACCCGCCAACCAATAGCTATGGGAAAATATCACCGGTTTCCTCTCATACTTCTTCTTGCAGTATTTGCCTGCGGGACAGGAGTCATATTTCTGCAAACGGCCATCTACAATTCTGTTCCAATATTTAGTACCAAATCATATGCTGCCGATGACTCACATGGAGATGGTGGTGGTGTCGGCAGCGGCGGCCGCTTGGTTATTAATTCCACCCTCGGATTCGAAAAAGTCCTTTACGCAAACCTTCCCTATCGATATGACCGCGGGGACATAATGGCCATGCAGGCCACAGTATGCGACCTTGACTTCACGAGAACTGATGCTGTCACTGTGGACCAAATAAAAGACCAAGGCCTGCCTCCAATTTCTAACCCAAAGAGAGTTTCGCTGACTGAGAGAGCCTGTTTCAGATCTCACGCCAATATTTGGCGCAAGATGTTGGAAGAGCGCTGGTCAACTGTCCTCATAATGGAAGACGATGCTACTTGGGACATGAATATAAAGACATTATGAGCCATTTTTCTTCTGGCCTATACCAGCTCATGCAGACGCTTAATATATCGTCGTCATTGTCTGGCCCACCAACTGCCCAAGACCCCTATCTGAGTAAACATTGGGACGTGCTTCAGCTGGCTGGATCTTTTCAAAGTTCTGAATTCTTAAACTCCTCCCTGCTATACGATGATCCTCACGTCGTCCCTGGCGCTGACCTTTTCGGTCAGCCACTGCCGGAAAACAAGCGAGTTGTGCGGTTGCACGGTGCCACGCTGAGTGCCGGAGCTTATGCTTTAAGTCGACGTGGCGCACTCAAACTTCTTCTTAGGAGTGCTATCGATCTTGATCGCCCCGTGGATTGGTTTCTTACAGAAATGGTTGACAACGGAAACCTTGAAGTGTATTCTGTGAGTCCTGTCATCTTCCCCCAATATGTATATCTTGAAGGTCTAGATATCGACTCGAAAAACAGTGACAATAGAGACACTGACTCTACGCATGCATCAAATGTTACTGAGCTCTGGGACAAGGTCCATGATACTATGAACGTGTGGCAGCTTCATTCTCTGTTTAAGACGTCTCAACTCAAAGAACCAGTGTTGCCGAATTTAAAGAACCTGATCTATCATCGACACGAGTGAAGAACGACTACTCATTGCTACCAGCATTACACTTACGAAAAGCAACACAGCCCTCTAATTTCTATTACTTGGTGAAATAGCCATATAATTTTGCAGCTGCCATTTTGCTTTCTCTTTTCTTTCCTCTTCTTTTTCTTTTCTAGTTCCCTCGCAGACTTTTGTTTTTTATGCCGATTAACATCACGTGGACTGAATCTTTGAAAAATGCCAAGACTCATTAATGATATCAAAACCTCCTCAAGCAGCACTTGACGTTCATCGGAAAATTATTCAGAAATCTGAGAGGATTTACGAGAACGGCTGACCTGTTTGATCTCTGTAGCTAAACCGCTAGTTTTGTCCTAAGCGCGGCTTACCCTTACCTCCACGTCCATTCTGATTTACCGTTTACAGTAATTATCAGCCACCCCTGAAACCTTTGTTACGCTTAGATTTAAGCTTAAATGGCCGGATCTATTTGTAGAGCGCTAACGCGAAAATGCGACTACTCTCGTTTGACAAAAAGGCTTCAGAGCTTGGTTTTATCAGCTGACACCAACTTGTTATACAGTATGCACTCGCAACTCCCCGGCCTCCTTGTCTGAAACTGGGGACGACAATAAGCTCGTCCTCAACATAGAAAATGATTTCTTTTCCCAATTGTGTCTTTCTCTACTCAGAAATGTATGTCGAAATAACCGTTTTAGGATTGTTCATGCAATACTTGTTCTTGACACAAATTTTGTTATATGAATCTAAAATAAGGGACATATGTATTTTTCTATATAAGCTTCCGAAGTATGCTTGTCCGCACAGACAAGACATTGCTCAAAACAAAGGTGTCATTTGACTGACTTCTTGGACTGGCTATTTAGTTGACTCCGTTTCAACGCAAGATCGATTGGTGAAGTATCACTGTTAGAAATGTAGTAGGAGTATTCCAGGTCGTTAGCTTCGACAGTCGAAAACCCGTTGCCGAGGTAGTCGTACCGATTGCTGCTGTACCTCTCTAAGACCCAGTCTTCCCATCTCGGGTTGGTGAAGGCCTCCAAATAATGCAGAACCGAGCCAGGCCATAGTGCAGTAACTTTGCTATTATCAGCCCCTCCTCTGTACCATGTGCTGCAATCCTCGGTCCAGATAGTCGATGTCATAAACTGATCTTTGTGCGCGTTAAGCTCTCTGACGGCATCGCTGCTGACGTCAAAGCTCTTCAGGTTCTCCTTCTGATACTTTGACAGAACTTGGACCATGGCGTTGATCTGAGCGTCGATGGAGACCAAGACAGACCCGTTGCCGGCCGGGCAGTTGGGGCCAAGAGTCATGAAGTAGTTGGGGAACCCGTCGACGGCAAAGCCCATGTACCCTTCAGGGTGCGATTTCCACGCGTCTGAAAGAAGCTGGCCGTGCTTTCCCTGAAGCTTAAATCTCGGAGTATAGCTGGTGTTAAACCCGGTAGCCATGATTAAGACGTCCATTTCGTAGGTATTTCCATTGGACGAAACAAGTCCGTTCTCAACGATTTTCTCAATTCCGCCCATGACTACTTCGACTTTCTCGTCCACGAGACTCTCGAGGTATCCTGGTCCAGGGGTCAGTCGGCGGCATCCAACACTCCACGAGGGGATTAAAAGATCTTCAAGTTTCGAGTCGGCGGCCAATTTCTCTTTCATATTTTTAATTGTAATGTCCTTTATCTGGGCCTGGGCGTCTGAGTTCTTGAAGAAGACCGGAAAGATTCGCGCCATCTTCTCCTCCATGTCTTTTCTAGTAGCCAAGTGCTCTTCCGGGTTGCTGGCAAACTTTTGCTTCTCCTCCTCGGTGTAAAACACTCTGCCTTCGAAATCGCCGAGTGCGCCGGGAGTGATCCAAGCCGGGCCTCTTACAAACGAATAGGCCTTGGCTACTTCAGGCAGAATGGCCGGTAATATCTGTATTCCAGATGATCCATTGCCGACTAGGCCGACGGTTTTGCCCTTCAAGTCGATAGACTCGTCCCAGTTAGCACTGTGGCAAAGGGTGCCCTTAAATGTCGAGAGTCCCGGAATGTCAGGATACTTCCAGGAGTTCAGCGCGCCTGAGCAATTGACCAGCACATGGCCCCAGTCTTCAATTACTTGTCCGTTGCCGCTTTCTATCTTCACATTCCACAAAGCCTTTTCAGTGTCGTAGACGGCGCTCACAATCTTGTGGTTCAATTTCACGTACTTGCGGAGATCGTACTTGTCGGCAAAATCAGTAAAGTACTTGTGAATCTCCTTGGATCCGGCAAAGTTGGAGCTCCAGTCGGTTTTAGGCTCAAAAGGGTAAGTGTAAATATGGGCAGGAACGTCACATGCGCAGCCTGGGTATCGGTTCTCGTACCAAGTTCCTCCGATCTCTGGGTTCTTCTCGTAAATAGTGAGCTCAAAATCATCAAAGTTTCTCTGCAACTTGTATGCGAGCAAAAGTCCTGATGCGCCGGCACCAATGCAGATGACCTTGAGCTTTCTTTGAGGCGTATTGATAGGGTGGCTAAATTTGTCGGTAATAGTCATTATTGTTTGCGGTCAGTAGCAACAGCAAGGGGGAGGGGGCACTACCGAGTTCTTATAGTTCTTTTCACCTAAGCCAGAACACACACTGATAACAGAAAAGCTGATCTACGGGTCCCCACGATTGTGCGGGGTATCGGCTCGGATTGAACAGGACGCATCCGGATGCCCGAAACAAAGTGTGGGGAAGTAAATTCTGAATTTGGCTATCCATTATTAGAAGGATGGCATTTGTTTATCTGCCAATGCGACGGCACGCTCTTCCGTGAAATGGCTCAAGATTGCCGCCGCGAGACATTGTTCTTGATGTTGCCTGCTACCGAGGTTTCGGAGATGTAATTGTCGAAAGAGGAAATGATATGAGTATATCAAATGCTTCGGGTATGGTCATTTCTTTAGCTGTACCGCTGCCATCACGGCCCATCGGTCCTGCTCATTCTGATAATTCATGCTTGGACGGTAGTAGTTCTCCAAAGAAACAAAATTTGGAAATAAATAAGACGATGTCAATACAATTGCATGGACCAAATAATTGATGATACCAATTGTTAGCCTTCTCTATTCAATAGATCATCACTTTTTGCAAATGTCACAAAATTTCACTATGAGACGGAAAAACGGAACGTCATTCTACGTAAATTTGAATAAAATTGCATCCACATGTACGCATCAAATCACAATATTTAATAAAATAAGCAAACTTGGTATAAAGATGGTTACGGTGTTTAGATCACGTGATTTCTACGACGCTTACTCCATGCTAATAACTGCCCTTCCAACTAGGGTATTCTCAGTCATAGCTTTCAAAATATTGCCAATCTCCTCCATGGGATACACCTTGACAACCGGCGTGACTTTGCCACGTTGCACAAAGTCGAGCGCCTCTTGGATATCAGCCCGGGTGCCCACCAGTGAACCCACGACTTTGATGTTCTTGAGGACCGCGGCAAACGGGCTAACCCTGAGATTCACATCAAATTTGGGCAATCCGACGCAAACAACCGTGCCACCAACGCCAAGGTACGAAATTGCCTCGTTGTACGACTTGTCGCTCGGGGCCAAAATCACAGCTGCGCGGGCTCCCTTGCCGCCGGTAATCTCCTGGATAGTGGCAACTGTGTCTCCGGCTGCGTAGTCAACAAAGCGCTCGGCACCCAGTTCTTTGCATGCTTTCTCTTTGTCGGCGCCTGAGTCAATGGCGATTATGCGCAGCCCGAGGGCCACACCGTACTGGATGGCGAACGAGCCCAGTCCACCGCCGGCACCACTGACAACTACCCACTCTCCAGCACGAGCACCGCTGACCTTGAGGGCCTTGTACGACGTGACACCGCCACACAGCACGGGTCCTACTACGCTGTAATCCTTCATTCCTATAGGCAGAGGAACGACGTAGGAGGCGTAGACGATGATGTACTGCTGCCATGAGCCGTTGAGGTGATTAGAGTAGTGCTTTCCGCGCAAACAATAGACCTCTCCATCGGGTTCAAGACATCCTTGGCAATTGCGGCAAGGGTTAGCGATCAATGGCACACCCACACGTGTGCCGACAGGGTACATGGTGGGATCAACGCCAGGACCATGTTTGACAATGTATCCACTGCCTTCGTGACCGGCGATGTCACAGGCCATAGTCTGGCCCCAGGAGCCATCGATCACTGACAAGTCAGAGTGGCACACGCCAGACGAGGTGAGACGCACGAGGATCTCGCCTTCTTGTGGTTCTGGCACAGGATAGTCGGACTTTACCTCCACACGAAAGTTGCTGCCCTTGGTGGTAGTTACTACGGCCTTCTGGGTCTGAGGAATTGAAGTTACCATGATGATGATATAGAATAAAGTAGATGATGTACTGCGGGGAAAATCACCAATTGTGCCGTTTAAACCATTTTATCTTGGGCCCACATCACCCCGCATTCTGTCAGCCCCACGTCAACGGAAACTGTGTGGGGGAGGTGGGGAAGTCAGATTACGTCAAATTTACTAATCGGAACATTTCGATTAACTTTATCAGCGGGGTCGTGGGCAAATGTAAACATTTGACCTTGGCGTTGCCGGAACACTTGTCCGATTGGTGGCCACCCCCTCATAAAGGAGGAGAACAGCAATATAAAACCGCGATGCACCAATCACAATGCGAGATATCGCATATACCCAAGTTTTGTCTTTTTGCTTTTCTTTTTAGCCACCGATGACGGGTACACAAGAATCGCAGCTCATTCCAATTATTGTGGACGGCCGAGAAATCGCTGATGAGGACGGCAAGTTTGCTGAGCCATCTCTGCATCCAAACCAGCCTGCTCTCTGCTGGGTACACAACGCTACGTTAGATCAGGCTTTGGATGCCTGCGAGTCGTCGCAGCGGGCGTTTGATGATTCTTGGAGATTCACGACCGTAGACCAGCGACAACAGGTTCTTCGCCGAGCTGCAGACATCATGGAGCAAAGGAGCGACAAACTGTACAAGATGCTGGAGGATTTAGGTCTGCCGCGCTGGTTTGCGGAGCTCAATGTGAAAGAGTCAATTGGATCACTCAGAGCTGCCATCCCAGTTGCCAAGCCAACTATGTACACGGACGACACCAATGGCCATGACTTGGAGCTAGTAGTCAACGAGCCTATTGGGCCGGTGCTCACTATTGCACCGTGGAACGCGCCTGTGATCCTGTCAATGCGGGGTCTGGCAGGCCCGCTGGCTGTACTGTGATTCTCAAGACATCGGAGCTGTCCGCGGCAGTGCAATTGGAAACCGCAAGATGCCTGATCGACGCTGGTGTGCCTAACGGGGTAGTTAGCGTAATCCACTGCAGTCCCGATAGGGCGCCGGAGATCGTAAAGGCCCTAGTCACGCATCCTGCTATCCGGAAAGTGACGTTTACGGGCTCGACAGCCATTGGCCGAGTGATTGGCCGGCTGGCAGGAGAATCGCTTAAGCCCGCTTTAATGGAGCTCGGCGGCAAATGTTCTGCACTTATTGACCGCGACGCAGATATTGCAAACGCAGTGGAGACATGCGTGGCCGGAGCGTGGGGTCACAAGGGCCAGATTTGCATGAGCACCGAACGAGCCTTTGTTCACAAGGACATCTACGACGAGTTCCTTAGCCAAGTTAAGGCTATAGCACCGGCTATTGCTAGCTCGCCGGACATGTGCACTCCGCTGCGAGCACCGAATTTTAGTGCCAAAGTTATTAAACTTGTGGATCAAGCTATTTCCAAGGGCGCGACAGTCGTATATGAGGCGGCGGCGGATCAAGAGGATGGTACCGGGTCAACTCGAATTCCACCGAGTCCCATTGTGCTAGCAAATGTCACTAAGGATATGGACATCTATGAAACGGAGACTTTCGGTCCTGTGTTGGTAGTATGTCCCATTGACACCATCGAAGACGGTATCAAGATTATTAATGACGGAGACTATGGGCTCTCGAATAGTGTCTGGTCCTGCAACACTGAGAATGCCGTGGACATTGCAAGGAAACTCATCAGCGGTGCCGTGCATATTAATGGATCCACTATTCATGACGTTGGACGATTGCCGCATGGCGGCGTCAAGAGTAGCGGCTACGGACGATTTAATAGCCAGTGGGGTTTGTCTGAGTTCCAGTATGCGAAGACTATTACTGTGAATGGAAAGGTAAGTGAGAATACGAAGGGCAGATATGCAAATTAGGTATAAGGCAAATACATGTTTAACAATATACAATTTTGTTTTTGAAATAATGACTTGTACTCAATCATTTTTGTTATATTGCCTGGCATTTTTTCTTACGGCAAGTTTTTATTTTAACAATTGGCTCGTGCGACGACATTATTGCGGATAGCTATCATAGTTTTTTGCACTGTGTGAGTGCAAGGCTATAAACAATTTGGTCCAATGAAAAAACACCATAATTCAGCTTTGTGGTCCCTTTTGGGTGCCTTATGTTGCCGAAAGCTCGGCTGCAGAAATCAAATAGTTAATTTAGGAAATAAAAATCTCTTGACTGCTGAGTTCATCAATCATTCTTCCATGCTTTCAATAGTTTGATTTGCAAAGTAGAGGAGTTGTTGTAAATACTTTATGGACATGAAAAGCTTCGACTCCTATGCTTTTTTTTGACTGATGGAAAATACTAGTGAACTTTGTTGCTTTTTCGTCTGTATGCACTGTGATCCATAGCTTATTAGTGAATAAAGTCCACTAAAATAAGAAAACCCGTAAAACTTATTTATTAAAAAGTGTGAATGCTACCATCTTACATCTGGGAGACCTCGAGAACTGCTCAAAATATGGCACTTTAGAGCCCTTCGTTGCTAACTGGAGCTATTCCATGATGAATTCCACGTAGTTCAACGCTAGCAGCGGCTGAAAACAAAATTTAAAGGGAGTTTTTACAATTCCCTCGGTGCAGCAGAAAACGGAGGTACATACCGTCTCGGGTTAAAAACGTGCACTTTCTACCATGAAGAATGTAACCTTTTTTCCATCTACTGCATACGTTCCCGGTTACTATTACTCTTTTTGGATTGCATGCACAGCCGAGGTAATCACGGATCAGCATGCCGGCTTAAAATGCCAAGTTACTCTTATCGCTGTTCGACCCGTCGAAGAAGCTCATCATCGGGCGCCCGCGCCCACCCATATCTGCACAATTCGTACCATGGGGTTAGGGTACCATGTGGAGATGCAGTGTCCGAATGTGGGGACAAATCACCAACCACAATATCCTTCGGTGATGTATTTTGTAGCTAGCAGACAAGTAGAAATACTATCATCCCCCCTCTGGTTCCCCTCTTTTTTCCCCTCTCTTTACGTTTCCCGTATCTGTACTTTGCTCCTCACAATGCAGTTTAGTTTTTCGTTCTTTAAGAGTATATATATATATGATCTTATATGCAGGTGTTCAAACAGCAAAATGAAGCTAAGACTCTTCCGTAAAGATGATGGCCTTGATGTGCCTGGCACTAAACTGATGGACGAATTTGACCCGTCCTCAGAGACTGTGCGACAACTCCTAATTCCTGAACCTTCCAAAGCCCCGGATGATCCACTAAACTGGTCCTCCAAATGGAAGTTGACAGTCATTTTAGCGCAGGGCTGCTTTGTCATGGTAAGCTTAATCCCGTCTCTGTCAGTTGTGCCTTTATTCCCATACTTGGCTGCTAAATGGAACACGAGTCCGAGCAAGACATCTATGTTAGGTGGAGTTGTGGTCATTACTCAGGGCTACTCCAATTTTGTCATTGTTCCTTGTTTTGAAATCTTCGGACGCCGGCCTACCCTTTTGGTCTGTTCTATCATGTGTATTGGCGCCAATATCTGGCAAGCTACCGCTAACTCCTATAACTCTTTCATGGGCGCAAGGATCTTCCTTGGTCTTGTTTCCGCAATCAACGAAAGTCTCATGCCTGTTATCGTCACGGACATGTTTTTCCTCCACGAGAGAGGAAAATACATGAGTTTCTATTTCTTCACCTATTTCATGGGTCTATATCTTGGGCCAATTATATCTGGTGGAGTCGCCTATCATGTGAGCTATAAGTGGTTCTTCTGGGCCGGCATGATCGCTCAGGCCCTGTGCACGGTCTTGATTTTGCTCGTAGTCCCCGAAACAAGATTCTCCCGATCCAGTGAATCTGTTGTTCTTGGTGGCGCCGCTCAACAGCCTAGTGGTGATGCCGATGCAAAGGGCGGTGACGAATCTGTATTACACGAAGAGCAAAAGGCCGTCCCGTCTTCTGGAAGTAGCAGCAACAATAGTGTCCTTGACGTGAACCATCGAATAGTCGGAAAGCCTACTCGGTCGCAACTCGTGCCTTGGCAGACTGTCAATATAAAGGACATCCTATCTGCTTTGAATCTCCACGTCTGGCATCCAATCAAATTGTTCTTCAATCCTATTGTCTTCTGGGCTGGCATTACCACGATGGGCACTGCCAACTCTCTTCTTGGAGTCAGCTATTTGCAAGCTGTCGCATTGGTGAACGAGCCATACAATTTCAACTCGCAGGAAGTCGGCTTTTGCAATTTCGCCATGGCTGCAGGTGGAATCATTGGTCTGCTCTCGGCTGGTCCATTCAGCGACTGGGTAGCGGAAAAGCTGACATTGAAAAACAACGGAATCAGAGAGCCGGAAATGCGGTTGTGGTCGATTATCCCCCACGTAATCCTATCGTTCATTTCATTTTTTGTTATTGGTTTTGGGCTGCAGGCGGGTCGGTCGTGGCCGTCGATTGTTGTTGTTGGGTTTAGCTTTGTTGGTCTCGTGACCATTAGTATTCCGACTATTGCAATTACCTATGCCATCGATTGCTACAAACCTGTGTCGGGCCAGATCATGATGATTGTGACAGTGATTAAGAACTCGTTTGGTTTCAGTCTGAGCTACTTTTTGCTCGACTGGGCTGCTAGAGACGGTTATGTTCCGCCTAACATGATGATGATGGGACTGAGTGTCGGCACGTGTCTTCTTGGCCTGATTGTCTTGCCAATCTACGGCAAATCAATTCGTCGCTGGACAAAGAATTCTGCCGTCCATTCGCTCTAAGTTATCTAATTAAATATTTAAAT
This sequence comes from Crinitomyces ghanaensis, assembly GCA_030581755.1. Classification (NCBI taxonomy): domain Eukaryota; kingdom Fungi; phylum Ascomycota; class Dipodascomycetes; order Dipodascales; family Trichomonascaceae; genus Crinitomyces; species Crinitomyces ghanaensis. The sequence continues at coordinate 73,895 of JAKTVX010000031.1, forward strand.
TGTTTGTTTTTTCATTGCCCAAAAGAAAAGCGGCGCCAACGTTCCTGTCAACTTTAGAAGAGTTTATCGCTCGCCGTCCGTCAAAAAAAGCAAAGTTGGTCCTGCATGCGCACGCTGATTGATAAACCAGATTGGGGAAGCCGATAAAAAAGAAAAGTCCCTGTCAACTTTAAACGCTTGCCGCGCGGGTATCAGCAAGACTGCAACGTCATAGCACCCCCACGTCAGTTAAATGTCTGTTCGAAAGACGTGTCGTTTGTTGTCCATATGAAAAGCCGTATGGAGAATCTTTGCCTAGGCAATCATAAGTAAAAAGAAATCCGATTATTAATTTTTTTTTTTTTTTTTTTGTTAACGTGTATACCGAAGAAATCTGGCAAACATCATGCATGTAAGGTCTGTTGCTCAACATTTTCTATCGGAACCAGCAGCCGGTTTCACAAAGTCAACTTAAAAAGCTGCCGCGTTTTCTCTCCACATTTTAGTGCAGTACCCCGCATTCTGAATTTGCGGAGCCCGCGAACCCCACAGAAATTAAGTGGCCGTTGTCGCGGCCTTATTAAATCTTAGTAATAAGCCAAATAGACCTGGACTCCTCACCGGAGTTCAAGTTGCGTTGAATCCGGTTCCATCTCTGGGGCTTTCTAATGCCAACCCTATAAATATATCTCATGGTCATGCTCCTAGAATGATATATAAGATTTCCGCGATTTTCTGTTAGTGATCCTTTCTATAACCGAAAAGCAACCACACACAAACACGCTATACATACAGAATAATGCGCCAAGTTTTCCTTGCTAGCCATGGCTCGTACGCTCTTAGGGACGGCCCCGAGCCCACGATCCAAGACGACACAGATATCATTGTCAAAGTCACGGCCACCACAATTTGCGGTTCAGACGTCCACCTCATTTACGGCGAAATGAACGCCGGCTATGGATTCCCATTGGGCCATGAGTTCGTCGGCAAGATCCATAAGCTCGGCTCTAAAGTCAAAAAGTTCAAGCTGGGCGATCGGGTGGTCGCGCCAGCTGCAATCTGGTGCGGTGAGTGCCACACTTGCCGTGTCGGCCAAAAACAGGCGTGCCAACACGGTGGTATTTTCGGATCCGGAGACCACTATGGAAGCCTGGACGGGGCACAAGCGGAATACGTCCGGGTCCCGTTTGCTGATGTCTGTGTGTCAGCTATCCCCGACGGAGTGACCGACGGCCAGGCGCTCGCTGTAGGCGACATCGTTTCCACTGGTTGGAGTGGAGTAAGACACGCTCTGTCGGGCGCACTCACTGTTAAGACTTTGGTTATTTTTGGCGCTGGTCCAGTTGGCCTGTCTGCCGTGCACACGGCGCGCCTCTTCCCAACTGTAAAGAACGTTATTGCGGTGGACGTTATTCCTGACCGTTTGGAGACCGCCAAAAAGTTGGGCGCAACCCATGTCGTTAATCCTGCTGCTGGGGATGACCTAGAGCAGCTGGTTGCCAAACTTACGGACGGGTTAGGCGCAGAGGCTATTGTCGACGCAGCTGGCGCAAAAGGGTCGATTGCTGCCTGGTGTGGGGTTGCTGCCATTGGAGCCAAAGTTGCCATGGTGGGCATTCCTTCTGGACCTGTCGAAATGCCATTGGGTCCACTGCAGATGAAGAACGTTACAATCTGGTCAGGACTAGGTGACGTGACACACATGAACGAACTTTTGCAATCCATTAAAGACGGAGTGTTGGACCCGTCGCCAATCTTTACAGAGACTGTTAGCTTCGATAATATTGAGGCTGCCTTGGGTGAGTTCATTTCGCGCAAGCCAGGGTTGCTTAAGCCTTTAATTACTGTTGCTGCCTGAGGCGCAGCAGCCTACGACCTTCTTTCAATCCAATAGATTAACATGTTTTTTTACTTGAACTGTTGTGTCGTCGTTGATAGTAAGTCAGAAATCGTCTTCCCAGAAATATGCGGCATCCGATTTGGTGCGAACGTCGGCCGCTCGTTTTCCGACTGAACTTTAACTCTGTTACAGCCGTTCATATCTCATCATCCATGCAGTAAATTTCTTTTTAGAAGCTCACGTTTTTTTCCCGTTGTGTGGCTGAACGGCTAAACCTCTATGGGTTAAATGTTTGTTTTTAAAAGATGTCGAGGTTTAGGGTCTATTGTAACAGTAACTAGTAAATGTGCCCTCAACTGATGATCAAAATCTAGCTGCCATATACAAAGAGTTTATTATTAATGCTTGTAATTCTAGTTAACATCGTCGGTATTAGGATCGTCAGTATTGTGTTCTTCTTCTTCTTCTTCTTTTTCTGCTGCTGGCTCGGGTCCATAGAGGTAGCTCTTCAAGTCCCACAGGGCAAAGTTCCTAAACTGCACCCACCCGTACATGTCCTTGACAACAAACGGTGACATCTTGCTCCATGCCACATCCCATGCTTCCTGGCTATAGTCGCCTGTCTCGTCGTAAACCTCTCTATCAGAATTGCGGTGATTCATGCCAAGCCCGTCTCGATAGCCCGCCTGAGCAAAAATGTCGGGGATAGTTGTGAAGCTGTGGAAATTGCCTTCTTCAGCCATCGCACCGATGACTATATCCACTGAATCGGCCATGTTGACAGTAGCCCTTTGCAGCAACTTCATGGCGCCCCTCCTTGTCACGGCGTACGCCGAAGTGCACACACCGAAGAATCCGTATCTAATCAGCCGTTCGTCTTGTCCGAGCTCAATTCCTTCGTGCACGACACCGGGAACCACATACGGATCGTAGTACTTTACATTGGCATCTATGGCGAGGCCGTTGTTGCCGCATGTGCTGAGCTGCAGTACGTCCCAGTATCTCGTCATGTAGGGATCCTCGGGCCTGTATTTTGCACCTTTGCGGGCCACCCCCTGTTGGTGTGTAATGTTCTCCATACCCACTGTGAAGTAGCCCATGATATCGCGAACGTTGGTGTCCCACGCGGCGTCGGACTCCATGATAAGCACACTCTCCCAGTTGTTTTGAATTATTTCCCGCCATGCATTCATGTGAGATCTGTAGCATGCTTTCTCAGTCTGGGTCATACCCTTGTTAGAGTTGGGACCCAGACCTTTTTCGAGCATGTCATCCACAGGCACGCCAGGGAACTCGATAATGTCTATTCCCGACACTGCTGCCTCCAAGACCATGGCATCGTCTTTATCGTGTCTCCATGGGAGGTTAATGTACAAGATTTTCTCGAAGCCAAGAGTTGAGTTGGCCCGTCGATACTTGCCCGGCGTGGCCGCGGCGGGCAGTTTCCTTGGGTCGATTCGGCCTGATGATGATGATGTGGAATTTCGGCCTGTGGACGATCCTAGTCCCGAATAATAATGGAATCCATCAATATCGAACGCATCGCTAAGATGGGCCACCCGGATTGACATTACAACGAGGAACAGACAGATAGTGAGCGACAATATCTTGTATCGTCCTCTGGAGCTATTGCGCAAGATGTTAGATATCATTGGGCTTCAAAAATATCATTAAAGGCCCCGCTTGGGATTTCAACAAAAAAATGTTTCGACCGTCTTTAATGGGGAGGCGGCTTGGTGTTGCCTTATATATATATTGACTTTATCTAATCCTGGTCCAATAACCCGAGGGGTTATTTTATCAGGTTATTTAATGGTTGAACAAACAGCAACCACTAGAATGCAAGGGAGGCTGGGGCTCGGTTGCACCTTTACGAGGTTTCTCTAATTACGAGACCACACGCCGTCACGCCTTTTGTTTTGCCTCTCGGATTGGCACATTCTTAAAACGGCACGTTCCGTGCTCTCCTCCTTATTTTATGCAGGGTTTGGCCCACGTACGAATATGCAATGCAATGGGATCGGAGAGCCGCACGGTCGGCAAGGAAGCAGCCGGCGGGTCGCGTGAAGTGTAAGGATCGACTTGGAAATGGATTTTGCTCATTTCAGTTTACGGGAAAGGCTTTTAAGTGTAAGAAAACTGTAAGGAGTACTATACAAGACAAGGATTAATTTTTTTTTTTTTTTTTTTTTTTTTTCGAGGAATGGATTAGGACTTTCAAGCTCTATGTAGTAAAATGGAGGCCAGCCAGTGGACAAAAGTTTAACAGTAGGGACAATTTGACCAGCGAAAAATACTACTATACATAAAGGAGAAGGCCTTTGACCAGCTATTACAAGTTGAGGTTCCTTGGCGTTGCAAGCGGATCCGCGGTTATGGATTATTTCGATAAGGGAGATGCAAAATAAAGATACTAGTGCAAGGAACTGCAAGGACGCAAGTCAACAGCATGGCAGGATTGAAGCAAGTTAGGGATTGTGTGGTCAATGCTGGGCTAGTAGTACTACTGGTGCCTGAGGATGCGGCACGTATACGCGACTGTATAGAGAAGGAGTTTTTCTTACACCGAGCGGCTGTGTGTGTGTGTCTACGCATGTGCCGGCCCACCGTGGCCTAGGCCATTAATTCCCCTGCAAAGCTTGGCAAGGAGGTACCATTTTATCCTCGGATGAATTCTTCGCCCATGTTTTGAAGCAAAGCTGAGAACAGCTCAGCTTGCAGTCATTTCATATGCATGTCCTTCTTGAGCTTGTCGCTGGATAGTTAAGAGTAATTTCTGCAATTGAGTTATTCCGTGGAAAATGCTGCAGTCTGGAAAAAAAAAAACATAGTACCGTTCAACGCTCCACATATTGGCAAGGTTGATAGAACCGCAGTGCGATCTCCAGGAAAGGTGAAAACTTCCCTGAATATAAGACTTAGCAGATAGCCCTAACAGGCTTTGCGCATGTTTACAAAGAAACTGGAAGCCATCGTCGGGGCTGGAGCTAAAGTGTAACAGGAATCGAGCTCAGACGAAAAAGAGATGGGTGCGGCAATATTGGAGGACGAAGATGACGAGATGGAGTAATCAGAAATTATTATGTCTGTAGAAGATCAAGGTTTTATGACGAGGAAGAGGAAGATGATGTTTGTGTTCATTCGGATTTAGACGATCATAGCGATTGCATCGACGGGTGTCTTCATTGCTGCTTCAGAGTGGGTTTTTGAAAAGAAAAAGATTTTTTAGGAATTTATAGGAGGAGTGAGTGAATAACTTATTGTTCTTCTTTTTTTTTTTTTTTTTTTTCTGGTCGTTTCGTCTCATTCTTATAATGCTACATTCCCCGCTTTATGCGGTATTTACACGGTTTAGCCTCCCCGCCAAGTAAGCTTACTTGGCGCGCGGCGGACTTGACGGATCCAAAACGAAATACGAGACTTTTCAGAGGTGGTGGCGGGGGCGTCAACCTTTGCAAGTTTGAACAAAAATTCTAACACCTGTCATTGCCAAGCAAACACAGGAACTATGGCGGCAATCGTATTTCCTCAAAAAGTATTCTTTGTGGAGGAGACCTTGTCCTACAAGCAACACTTAATCCGTGCTTTAAAATACGACGCAATTGGACTAACAAGAAAGCGCGCGAGCACACCCGCCATTGCGGCAGAAAACCAGCCTGTTCTATCTCTGGCTCGGATAAGACTTCAATTGCAAATACAAAGCTTAAAGTGCATCAAAGAATAACAGAAGATGGTGACTTTCTCAGTCAGGGTGCTACCCTAACCCGGTGTTTACCAAAAATTCTTCCAAATACAGATGCGGCTGAATCTGCATATGTCGCGACGATGCCCAAAATATAGAAAAACGTTTGGGCACGAAATTGGTCGTTTTTTAAATGCTTTCCGGGGCTCTTTTGGTATGCTTCTTTGTGAAGACTGCGAAAATATGGATCCCAAGGAAACTCCATCTACAGGGGTTCGCGCACGGCTCTGCTTGTTTGCGGGGGGCTTGGCGGGACCCGGCTAAACTCTTAGCAATAATAATGACCCGCAGCTTCCAAAACGTGCACTATATATATTTCGCAATAATATCCCTAAATTTCTTTAAATTACGTAGTTATCTTTGTCTTGGCTTCGACACTTAATACCTCATAAACGTGCTTTGACCCGAAAATATGCATATATATCATCGGCAGTGCAGTGATGCCAATTAGTCCTGCCATCAGCCCGGCCGCGCCTGCGGTTCCCAAATTGTCGTACATCGGGTTGAGGTAAAACGATGTAACGAACCCAAAAAGCTGCCGATACTGATGGATGCAGTTAGCAACTGTACCAGAATTCGCAGCACCCATTTTGTCGATTGCATATGTAATCACCACTGTGGCAATAATTTGGTTTCCGGCGCAGGCAAGTGCTACTCCTATATCTGGAATGACTGTCCAATGGTCTCGTTTGGCCTTTGTAAGCATAATGCCGTACTCGAGCATACCGGCGATAGTTAGGGCGTACCCAACATATCCCGCCCAAAGTCTGAATTCGGCATGCGATCTGCTGCCTTCAAATGAGGATGACGCAGCTCTCCTTTTGTTCATAAGATAGTCACTTATGGGGCCGACGAGGTTTCCGACAAGAAAGCCAATCATCATGGAGAAATACTGAAGTCCGATCTGCTGCGCGTTGAGTCCGTATACCTGCTGATATATTCTTGGTAAAACGATAGTAATTCCTGGGCCAGTCAAGGTGTTGGCGATGCCGTGGGCTAGGAAAGCCACCACTACAGGAGGATATCTTGCCCACATGAACGGCTCAACTATCTCGTACAGCGAGAACTTGGCCTTGTTAATACGGCGCACTTTCAAGTATTGGTCCGCAAACCCAGTGGGCGTCGAGGTCATCGTCGTCGTAGCCTGTTGCGTTCTGTCGTACAGAGTCTCAGGGCAGAAAAAAAATGCAAACACAAACGCCATAAAATTATAAATTACCATCAACCAGAAGGACCATCTCCAGTTGTTTGTATGGTAAAGGGTGACGCCGCCAAGCAGCGGCCCGATTGCTGGTCCGATCGTAAATGCCAGTGACCACAGCCCAATTTTTTTGCCTCTGTCCTTGGCAAAGAATGTTTCGCCAACTGTAGCTCCGCCGATCGAAAGCGCCGGAGCATGGAAAATTCCGCTGAATACACGCATCACCATAAGGCTGCTGTAAGTATTACAGAAGGCGCTGGCAAGAGCAAATATTGCTGCCAAAAAAGTAGAAACTAGCCAGACAGGTCGACGGCCGTACCTGCCCGCTAGTGGCTTCCAGAACAGTGTCGACACACCGAGAAATAAAATCGGAATAGTGGAAAAGTAGGTGCAGCTGGCAAAGGATACGTTAAGGGCTTCGGAGATCGTTACCAAGGACGGCACAATTGTCGTGCACATCAGCACTCCTCCCATATTTTGGATAGCCACTCCAGTTAAATTCATGTTTTTCTTCCATGGCGCCCAGTTTAAAGGGTCTCCTGGATCTTCAGACGGCAGTGGGTCGAGAGCGACAGTGCCATATTTGTCCATCAAGAATTTTCGATGTGAATCTGACAGTTCAGGGCCTTCCCTAATCGAACATGACGCTACAGACTCCTCTTTCCAGATCGCCTGCTCTTTTAACTCGTTCGAAGCCATCACTTTTTGAGTCTACTTTTTTTTTATTTTCCCAAAACCCCATTAGCCATTTTTATATTTTGTTTTATTCTGAACCTCCCCGCATCAATCTCTACTTGGACGCTGAACAGCTGCCGCTGCCTCCTCTCGCCAGGAAAGGGAGGAGGGGAAAAGCTGGAAGAGCCAACCTTACCCGCGGCCGAAGAAACGGAGAAACAAATGACGTAAGTTGTATATCTTTTACTCTATTGGTTTCCGCGATGCCCATATTTTTCGTAAAGTTTATTTGGCGAATTAACTACTGCGCAAGGTGTTCCACTGAGCACATATATGCTTACGGTATTTCCATTAGAGCGTACGGGAAGTTCTTTTCTACGATTGAAGTTGTATCGAATAATGTGTAATACTACTTTAACAATGTTCTATTATTCAGTCAAACAACCAAAGGAAAAAGAAAAAAAAAGGTCCGGTTCACTTAAACCTACAAATGCACGAAATCGCGGGGTAAATGCTGTGGGGCTACCATCAACAGCAAACACGGCTGGTGCATCCGTCATACCAAAAAGCTGGAGGGGCTTTTGGAGCAAAAATACATTGGAGAACCAGATCAAATTCCTGCTGTCTGGGAAGCCAATCAAGTCGAGATGCTTTTCACAGTTAAAGGAATCTATTCTAGATAACATTTCGGAATTTAATCTCTTGGTGTCATATAGCACTGCAAATCACGGCTTCAAAAACATTGTTGCAGCAAATTATCCCGACAGTCGTTTGTTTGCCATATTTCCCACCCCGCTCCTTGCCCATCGTTATGCAGCTTGCAATTTCTAATGCTTTCCCAAAGCCTCTTCTTATAGGAAAACCGAGGCTAGCTTTTGGAAGATACTTCTGCCGATTTGCTTAGTAGATGCAGGCAATACGCATGGTTGCTGCATCATCTTTGACACGGTCCCGGCCTATAGGGAGCGCGATAACCCGTATTTTTAATCACAGCGGGATAGACTGGATAATTATCGCGCGCGTCCAAAAGGCGTCACTCGTAGTAACTGGCAGATATGATCAACCTAAGAGACAGATATGCATTCCCTATTTATATGTTTATATTCAGGAAAAAAAACTTGCAAGTGGACGATATGTTAGGGAGCAATGGATGATTCATTCGGGGCTCATTCTGATATAAAAAACCAAAGCTAATGGATTTATTCGGCACTCACTCCAAAATAAAAAGACAAGAGAAGCTATCGACTCAGTCTTTGCTTTTTGGGAAAAAACAAAATCTGTTCTTCTTTCTATTCTGTAAGGGGCGCCGTGTGCGGCAGAACCGTGTTTCACTGCTTCAAGTTTGGGCTCAAGTGAATCTGAGGAGTGCACCTTAGCCACACAATTAAAGGTCACGAGTGTTCCTCCCCTGATAACGAGCAAAACTAAAATCAATTTATTGCACTGTTCTAATCCATAGAAAGTGTGTTTAGCTTGACCGTTAGAAGATGTATCTTTCTCATGCGAGCTCCAGCACGGCGCAATAATGAGATAAAGGTTAGGGCTTTTCCGTTGGTTAGTCAGCCCCCACACGCGCGGAGTTAAGGCATCGATGCCACTACCACCTAAGCCGGCGCCCCTCCTAATATGCTTTGCGGAGTTTTTTTTCCCATTGTTTAGACAGCAGTGCATTTGTCCCGATCCATCCGCTGAACAAATAAAATAAATGCGGCATATTTCTCAATTCTGGCTTTTCTTTTCTTTTAAGCGAACCATTAACTAACTAACTAACAGTATGCCAGCTTCTAACACCTACAGGAGACGCATTGACACGCACGCCCACGTCGTTCCTCCCTTTTACAGAGACTGGCTGATAGCCAAAGGCATTGACGCCGGCGGTATGCCCATTCCTCAATGGTCTCCAGAGACATGTCTTGATTTTATGAATGCCAATGGCATTGAAACCAGCATTCTTTCCGTCTCTACCCCTGGCGTCGTTTTGGACGAAAACAATGATGTGGAGACGTCCAAGGCAATGGCTAGACGTGTTAATGAATATTGTTCTGACTTGGTGAAAACAAATCCAAAGAGCTTTGGATACTTTGCTACTTTGTTGCTTCCTGACGTAGAGGCGTCAATTGCTGAAGCCAGATACGCTTTGGACCACTTAAATGCAGACGGAATTGTTGTGCTGACTAACGTTAAAAACAAGTACTTTGGCGATCACGACTACGAACCACTGCTGGAATTCTTGAATGAGCGGAACGCTTCGATCTTTATTCATCCGTCAGAACTGCCCAGTGAGCCCGTGCCAGGCATTCCGCCATATACTGCCGACTTCTTGTTGAACACTGTTAGGGCTGCTTTAAATATTTGCGTCCACGGCTGGCACGAAAAGTTTCCTAACGTCAAGTTTATTTTGTCCCACGCCGGTGGATTCTTGCCCTACTCTGCAGCCAGAGTTTGCATGGTTGCGGGCAACGGTGATTCCGTTGTTGGCATCAAGCGTCTTAAGTCGTTTTACTACGATATTGCTCTATCTGGCTCTCCTTACGCTTTACCGTCGCTGTTCGCGCTGGCGGATCCGGAGAGAATCACGTTTGGATCTGACTGGCCGTATGCTAATAGCACCAGATCCGCTACTATGATAGGTCTTTTCGATAATGCCGAGGTAGTGTCGGCTGAGCAACGCGCAAGGATTGAGAGATCCAATGCTGAAGCTTTGTTCCCCAGATTGTTGCAATATAACAACCAAGACTAGCCTTGTTCTTGGACGTCAATAAGAAGCAAATAGAAAGAAGAATTATTTTGTTTTTTTTCGCTCTTGCTAATGTTTTATTATGGATGCGAATGCACTTTAAGCCAAGGAAAGTTTATCCGTGCTTTGCATGTCCTCCAAAAAAAAAAAAGTAAAGTTAGCTGTCAAGTGCTTGCCATTTCTAGTAATTACTGGTTACCCCTGAAACACATTTAAGCCTAAGCCCAAGTAGGTAAAATAATAACTGAGCTAACAGAACCTGGTATAGATTCTTTGTTGAAACTAGACTAGATGCAGCCAAAGTGTGATGCTCATAAACAAAAAGGAAAAAAGCACGGAAGCAAGATGATGAGAAGCAAAAGAAGGCTAGCTAATGAAGAGAGAGATGGCGTATCGAAGTAAGAGCATCCGAAGGGCTTTTTATTTTTTACCACTCACATAGAAGTTTATTCTATGGCAGGCAGGCGGCCGCGACCACTTGGACTAGTATCTCCATGAACTAGACGCTCCAGATACCAAGAAGAGGTAGCCATGGTTATTTATGCCCTGTATCTGCAGAATGATTTTCAAGGCCAACAGGTCTTCGGCGCTCTATGTAGAAGCTTTACATGAACACCCCGTTATGAAATGATCTCATCAGATGCTTTCCGCCCAGATTTCTTTGCAAAGGAAGTCTGTTAAAGCTGGCAATCGCACAACTTGTACAGTATTCAACAACTCAAGTTCTACGACTGCACTAAAAAAGCCTGCTCCTACCATGTTTTATTTTGCGCTCTTGGAATCTTTCGGTATCCGCCGAACAGCCTTCAGGGTTATAATGCCGACATTGCTAAGAGTGTACGGGGACGCAGACTGAATAGATGTAATGGAAAGGAAAAGCGCCAGCACGGAAATCATATGACTACTAATGGACAAACTCTTTAACTTGACTACGCTAATATCTATCGTGGAGTGCGTTCACCTGCGCAACAAAGTCTTGGGAACTAGGAAGGCAAGCAATGTCGAATGATTTCAAAAATCGCGGCACCGTATCATAACGTCCGCCAACTCGTGCAAATCTTTGGCTGCCAGATTCAGATTTGGGTGCGCGGCTACTGAACACTTCAAATTTGTTGTCGTCAAGATCTATCACGTATGCCCATTCGCAATACACCCCATCGTTTGCAAAGCTCAATTCCTTAAAGATAGGAAGTCTGCTGGTTGCAGTAGCCCTTGCAATTAGATAGAGGATCTTGTAACCAGTCCGAACGGACAGCGACGGCAGAAAATATTCATCGCCTTCACACACAAGGTCATCGTGCTCATCCTCATCAATGATGTCAATGTATTCAAGGCCTGTCTTGAGACGCTGAACATTCTGGGGTTCACTGAGAAACTTGAGAATATCAGTGCCATGGCCTTCCGGATATCCGTCATATTGCGCATATTGGGCCACAACAAAGTCGCCTTTGTAGTAGATGCAGATGAGGTTTCTGGTTCCCATGGTTCGATCACAGCGAGTGGCAAAGCTTTTTTTTGTCTTAAAAAAACTTTGCCTTTGTGGAAAAGGTAATTCTAAGAGGATTTCACTCATTATGTGAAGTTTTGTCATTCGCCCAACGTTAATATGCTAGACTTACCTCTTTGAGCCAAATTCACTGTGAGGGTTGGAGAACAGCATATACATAGGTGGTTGTATCAAGAACCAAAAACGGAAAAGTACCTTACAGGCATGTAGCTGGCGCGACTCTATTAGTTCCTTAGTGCCCTGGTACCAGTTCTAAAAGTTAAATCCCTTACATAGCTTTTAAAAACAAACTAAAGCTAATTCATGTTATTCTGATGCATTTTATCGATGTTCAATCTATGGCATGTCCAAATACTGGTTCTCAATATTTTTTGACCAGTTTTACGATAACGAGTTTTAAAGTTGTCAACTGTGGGACAACTTGAGAACCCATTTTGTATATGTCCTATTTAGAGTCGTAAATTGTCAAGTAGAAGTTGTTGATTGTTTGATAGAAAGATTTAAATCTGTAAGCTGTAGAATAACTTGCCATCCCCTTTTTGTATACCTTGGATCTGCAGCTCTGCATTGTTTCGTAGCAGGCTTTAAAGCTGCGATCTGTGGAATAACTTTGCGGATCCGTTTTGTATGCGGTGAAGTTGAAGCTGTGTTAACTTTGTGAATTGTGGGATAAATCGCAAACCGTTTTGTGTTACGATTTAAAGTTGTGAGTTGTTGAGCCTGTTTTACCTGCGCTTCACTTGAAGTTGTGAGTCGTCCGGTAGTTTGCGAACCCCTTTCTCGCCGGCGGATTTAAAATGCTTAGACTGTGGGATTTAAGATAGTGATTTGTGGGGTTCGAACCCATTTTGGATTTACAACTGTGAATTGAGGGAATAAAATTGTGATTTGTAGGATAGATTGCGAATCGGTTTCATCCGACGGTGAGTTAGAAACTGCGGACTGCGACGGATTTAATGAAAAGTAATTTAACCTTTATTTGTTAGAACATTTTCTTTCGTAACATTATATCCTATCTGCGCGATTTCAACGCAACAATCGGATCCAATCGTGAGAATATTGTGGATTATTTTGTGACCATTTCCGTGATCAGCCGGTATCATTATTGCGGAGTCTAGCTCCCCTATTCTTTCCTATTGATTCGGACTAATAGGATTGATAATCCTGCGAAACGTTCAACACATTATTATATATATATAGGGTCCCGTTGGGAGTCGGGTCACTGTACGCTTGTCCTTTAATGTACATAAGACTCGACTGGTATTTACGGCGCTGCTGTAATCAAATGATCCGTGTGAGCCTATTAAAGAGACATTGCGCAGTTCACTGATTAGTTGTTGTCTGATGCTAGATCATGACTGCTCATTAGAACGATTACATCGATGACAAAACCGCCACACGACAGACGAAATTCTTGACACTACGGAAAGATGGCTTAACTAATATCTGAGGCTCTAATGCGTTGTACTTTATCATAAAATGCTATCTAACAGAAGATTGCTCACGCATTGGGTTGTCGTACTTTGCGAGGGACAGCAATCTATGACCAGCCAATTTTAAAATATATGTTGTTTGCCATGCCAACTACATTTCTCAATGCAACTCTCACCATTAAGATGGCGTCTCACGAAACCTATTTCTATACCGCTACATGGGAAACTCAGTCACACTGTGCGCTAGATGCAGTCTCGTTATTAACTTCTAGCCTTTACGCAGCTTGGCGTGTGGAACAGATGACCGCGCCTGTCTTTAACGAATTTGGTGTACAAAGCACCGGAGGTATAGATAGCAATGATAGACATCATTGCCGGGTACTTGAAATCCGACGGACGATAGAAGACAATCGTGGAAGCATATGCACAAAGCTCGAAGAAGTTTTGAAGGGCAGCTTCGGTCGTAGAGAATGTGCCTCGGTGTTCTGGCTCGACGTCTTTCTGAATGAGAACCTGTGCCGACAGATCGAACCCCCAGAGGCCTATTCTGCTTAGTATCGTTCCTGCTACAAGCCCAGTGGCGGCCCAGAAAGGGATGCGAGCAGTCCAGAACACGAAAACAGCGACACCGAGACAAATCATTTGGAAGCTGAGGAACCAGATACCAGCTCTAATGGGTCCAATCCTGCTCATTAGCCAGGGAGCCAGCCAAGTTGCGGACATCTCACAAGTGGTCGACAGGATCCGAATCAGACCAACAATTGTTGACGTATAACCCACGCTAAGCAAGTAGGTGACCATCTGTCCAGAGAAGGAGAGCACAGTCAGATAAAGAATCGACAAAGACAGCGAGGGCAGAAATGCATCTTGCGACATATATACACGAAAGTTGTCTATGAAAGACATGAGGTGCCGGACTGCCGCCGCAGCCGGCCCCCTGATGGTGGCAGATGAAGAACGAGTCTCCGGTGCAGATGCTACGTCGTCGCCTTCTTCTTCAACATTGCAGGGCGCAGCAGGACGGTCATCAGCCAGAGACGGCACAGCGTAGTAAACTCTAGCAATCAGGGCATATTCCAGCACTACAGAAGCGCAGTTGATAGCAAATGTGATAAGGATTGCCAGCTTGGTGGAAATGCCGTCAAGCAAGGCGATAAGAAGAGGGCTTGCAAGCTTGCAGAACAGGTCGATACGCCGCATTTGGGAGTTCATTTTACGCAGACAGTCCTCGTCGCCATCAGCAATTACTACGACCCAATCTCTTTCAACAGACACAGTATTCATGATCGAGCATAGCTTTTCAACGCATGCAAGACATATGTTGACACTCAAGAGCATGGCCAGTCCCCACGTCGGCAAGGTCTCCTCCTTCATCGTCAGCATGATCCAGAAGAGCACACAAGAAACGATGACCGCTGCTCTTTGCCAGATAATCGAGGCACGAATGACTTCCAGACGTCCGGCGTTGTCGATATACCGGCCAATTGCTGGCGCAAGCATGATTGCAGACGCTGCTCGTACTAGGGCGTAGGTCGACATAGGCAGCAGAGTACCGGGGAAGATAGTGGCGAGAAACAAGACCGATCCAAACTCGAAGCCACGGAAGTTCCAGGTTGAGAGGAAATGCGAAACGTACAGCTTCGACGCGAAGGTCGTCGAGAAGAACTGTTTAGTCGACGTCCTTGCTTGGACAGGATCCGGTGTTGTATCGGAAGGCGGTGAGTCCGGACAAGAAGGCGAAGATGACAACGCTCGTGCATTTGCACGAGGGGTCTCCTGCCTTTGTGCCGAGGACAAATCTCTAAATAGTGGCGTTCTTTCTGTGGGCTCATGAGAGCGCAGCTCTGAATGAGAAGTCCCCGGTAGCAGTCCAGAAACGGCTTGTCTATTGGAACATGATTCTCCAGTCATGGCTTCATCGACAGATACCCTAGTCGGACGTCCGTGAACAATAATAACCAGGCGGCGAGGTACAGCGGTTGTCTAGTCCTATCAGCAAAGCTGGGTGAAAATAAATGAACGCCGCACACGTGCAGTTCCCTGGACAAGCCGCACAGTCAAGAACGACTAACCCTATAATATTCGTCTAAACACGCGTAGACAGGGGTGTGAGAGTAGCAGTGAGGTACTCGAACCTTATTACTGTTACGTAAGCAGTCCTTGTTATAGTGGCAAGGATAGTTTGCTGTCATATGATTACCATTCTGTCTATGAAAGGAGGCCGTGTATACTGATTAATATTTAAGCAATTAAGCGATTACAACTTCTACTTTATTATCTTTTAGATGTTCTTCATCTTATACTTCAGACGATGTCTTTATTACCTAATCCAACCTTATCCGCCTCACAATCACACGACCCATGTTTTCGTTAAGGCGGGGTCCTGTACAAAAAGGGTGGGAAATATCCTGCAAAACGGCAAAGAATTTCTTTTTTTAAAATTGGTGCCGTGCTCGATGATTAGGCGCGCATATCCAACAAAACAAGACAAATCACAACAGTCTATGTACACATAATAAACAGAGAGCATAAACGCTGGTAAGTGACAGACAATAGGCTCAATAGATTCTAATGAATTGGAGACAAGAGGCTGATATATTTCTTTGAATCTTCAGGTAAATTAAGATTAGAGTACGATCTGCTATATTGGTACATCGCATCTGCTTTATATCGGTAGCGCATTTTCCACAGAAAATCGCATGTCGAACATCACCTGCCAAGCTCCCAGAACCCTTGCATCGATCGGGCCAATAAAAAGAACAAAAAAGAAAAAAGAAAAAAAAGCAAATTTCTGTGGCCGACTGCTCACAGCCATGCCAAGAGAGATGTTTTCAACAAATACACGAGGTCGCCAGAACTGAAGAAATAGACTACTACTGTGCAAACGATTATAGATGAATTAACTACGTTGTATGTTGCCTTCGCACTGACCACTGGGAAGTTCCGGGGCTATTCCGGAGGTTTGGGGAATGAATGGGAACTGCAGGGTGCAGGGTGCATCTCTTAGAACAAATTGTCGAGCTATAAAATCAGAATACGATTTACAATGGAGGAAAACACAATTTGGATGGATATCAGTTGTGCCAATGGCCTAGTTGCTTTTGCCCTGTATTTGACTTTTCTGTTGTTATTGCTTGTTTGCTTACTCCACTATAATTGCGACAAGAAATTATTCTTTACTATGCTTCTATATAGTTTCATTACTAGCACTTACTTTGCAAGTACCATTATTGGCTCAAAACAGTAACGCGGATGGAGTGCATTTCTAGAATAGTGGTCTCATCACAGCTAATGAGATTATGAGTTCAAGCGACTTATGGCAGAGGCGCGAAATGTCGGACACGTTGACCGAGAAAGGAGAATGGTCTGTGGGAGGCAAGCTCGATTTCTATATGTCAGTTTAGTCAGCAGCATAGTGAGCTGGTGGAGCTACGTGCAGTGTTGTTTCTGGCTACGAGCTTAACCATTGCAGGATCAATACCATCTGGTGTCGGCTGCGCCATATCTGTGATTATGTGGTTCACGGCTACGATTCTGGCATATAATGCTGGAGATTTGAGTGGCAGCAGCGGAAGAGATAGCGTCACTACGAGGGACCTGCACACGGCTTTTCCAAATGGAACGTTGTTAGGCTACCAGCCGTCACACAGCACGAATTTCTATGGGGAACAGGTTAATTGGTTTAATGAGACAGCTGTCCAGGCTTTGGACAAATGGACTGGTTATCGTCCGAGTAATATGAATGGTATTGTCGATGGTATTGCCATTGGCCACATACCACACAGGCTGTACAACAGACATACTATTGTCTTGGCTCCCCGTAAGTACACTATCCAGGATACCGTAGTCGCGCGTGATGAGATAAGCTGGGCTTCAGTTGACTACAATGGTATTAGTGGGCCTCTAAATAATCAATTAGCAGAGGTGTACGAGGAGGAAACGTCCATGGTAATGGATGAAGTCGAAGACGCGGCATCTCAGTACTTGCGACGGAACGACCTTGGTTATAAGTATTGCTATTGCTATGGGGCCGCTGGGACAGAAAATGAAGCTATGGTGACACAAGCTGAAATATATTTCAATCAGTATGGAGGGGAAGATTCGCAATGTAGGCTGCACAGTGCGGTCTTCCCAATGAGGGAAGCACCCCGGATACGGACTGGTACAGCTCTAATTGAAGCGTACTAACACCATCCAGTGTTGTAGTCCTCTCGCTTGCCATTTTATTTTTTGGATTGAGAAGTTAAGTATTCTACCGGAATATATTTTGTGATAAATTTTGTTAATATGTAAGAAATATTCCGTTTATAGACAAGCACTGAGAGGAATATCGATAGCGGGAGCATCAACATATCATTGGGAGGCGCTTATCAAGCACCAACAGTTCCCATCCTTCTTGCACAGCACCCATTATGGCGTAAACTTAGAAAAATGCACACTGTAATGCACATTATCATATTGGAGTAATAGGACTCTAATCTGGGACACAGATACATTACTAACCAATTAAAAGGGGAAGGTATAATGTAGTTACTTATTTATAAAGATTTGCTTTCGCACAGTAACATATATAGCCCAGCTATCCTACCTGAATGTTATTCGACATTTCTCAGTCCAACTTCATGATTTTTAATACTAAGTTGGTTCAACTCAACATCGCCAAGCTCCAACTGAAATTCTTTCCAGTTTCACGTATTATTTTCTTTGAACTCAACCATTGTTATGTTCAACATCAATCCCGCCGTACGGGCCGATATATGCCTCACCGACTATAATGGAATTGTCGCCACTGGAACCATGACCTAAGACGGCAACAGCAACGACAGCGACGCAAGGTAGGTCGCCCGGCGTCAACCTGTAGTAATGATACTGACGCGATTGCTGCTCCACTACAAGCCACAGTATCAAGTTGTTTTTTTTTTCTTTTTTTTGACTGGCAAAAATTCGACAAATGGGAACAGGCGACGCGCCCGCATTCAACCCGAAAACTGCCCACCCCGACATAAAGAATAAGCTACTACTATTAGCGAGCCCAATGTTAGACTTATAATTATAATCTTGTAGATTCTTATGGCCTGTGGCGTTAATTCGCATTGGTACGGCCCGCTAGGGAAAGTGAGTTCGACCTCGACCATGATATCTAAAAGGACAGGGCACAAGAGTAAAGAATTTATATAACATTTCGCCACATATCTGGCATGTCACATGCGCCGCGCATTTGTTCATACCCTAATTTCTGCGTTCGCGCTGTGTTGATCGAATCAGGTTTGCATCCACAAAATAATCAGGCAACTTAGATGTCAAGCTATGTGCAACACAAGAAGTAGACAGAGCAACTTCGGGTAAGTAACAATTAATAGACTCAAATATATTCACGTAGGTTGTCCGCACGTCTACCATTGGCAGGTAATGATACAACGTCACCGATTGAATGTGGCTTAGTGTTCCTGTATATTGCATGCAGGTTTTAGCTTCAAATAGTATAATTAACTGAGATCGTTATGCTGCCGCATGGGTAGCTCGCCACCAGGCCCATCCTCCAGCAACGCCTTCCAAGGCCATGCCGGCGGCCAACGAATTGCAAAGACTAGCAGCTAGAACTGTACGTAGACAGGGTATACCTCCTGGTACCGGCACGCCCATTACAGGAACTACTGCAGACGCGTCACAAGTTGTCGGCACTATTGTCTTCCATGCCCAAGCTGACCCTGTGGCCGAGAATACTGCTCCTGTTATCAGTGAAGTTCAAGCCGCCAACACATAATAAGCTGCAATTGTTATTATGGTAGCGAAGATAACTATCGCTATGCCTGAATTCTTGTCTAGCTTAAACATATTATTACACACTGTTTTGATACCGTATTCTGGGATTGAGGACGCAGGGATGTTGTCTGGTGCGCGTGCTTGGCTTATGTTTAAGTTAGGGATGATAAAAAGGGAACAGAAAAAGAAACTATGTGGCGCTAGCCAAATTGGGAGCGAAATATATTCGCAGATAAGATTAGCCAACGGCTAACTAGTTAGAATCTGGATATAAAAAAACTCCTGGTGCATCTAAATGGAAACTCTGTGTTTTTTTAATATCTTTATCTAGTATTACAGTACTGGGTGTTACAAGGATGCTACAGACTGAAGATGAGAAGCAAAAAAAATTGGCTTTGTTGGTATGTCTTGGAGCAGTATACACGTGCTTGCGCAATTCCAATTACTTCTGAAGAGAAAGCAAGTGACTACCATCAATTAAGTCGAGAACCACAGAATTTCTCTCCACGGTGGCATGAGACAAAGCTGCTAAGTTACACTGCTTGACCTAATATGGGAAACGGCAGTTGGTTCCTCAATCATATTCTCATGCTAGTTTGCCAGCAGAACGCAAGATCACATGGCCACGCATGTTTGATGATCAGAATCATCTAACACCATTGTGCCGCCGTTGTGACCGGCAAACGAGATTGCCCTGATATATTTGCCGCCTACCTATGTGCGATATTGCGCTGGTAGGCAATGAACTGGGCAAGACCGCACGAAACCTAATTCCCGCTGATCGCGAGATCATTAAAAATGCTGCATGTATTAATCTTAGTTAGATGAGCTGTTGTGCTGCTGCTCTTGCTCCTTAGGGCTCTAATCCATAAAGATAATCTTTTAAGTCCCACAAGGCAAACCTCTTAAACTTGACCCAGTCGTAGAAGCCTTGGACAACCCAAGGCGACATCTTTTCGTGCACAAAGTCCCACGCTTCCTGATTCTGTTCATCAGGTTGCTGTTCGTCTTCTTCTGGTTGGTTGTCAGAAACTCGATGGTCCATGCCAATTCCCGGACGGTAACCTGTCGGAGCAAACAGATCGGGCATGGCCAGGTAACTGTGGAAGTTCGACGCATCGGCCATGTCCCACATGAACAAATCCACTGGATAGTACATGTTTACAGTGGCCTTCTGTAGCAACTTCATGGCTCCTCTCCTGGTCACGGCGTAGGCTGTCGTGCACGCGCCAAAGGACCCGTATCTGACAAGCCGCTCATTTTCGCCAAGCATTTGGCCATGGTAGTCTGTGCCTGGAACTACATAGGGATCATAGTATATTAGAGTGGTATTCTCCTTTGGGCCGTCATCTGCGCACGTGCTGAACTGCAGAACGTCCCAGTATTTCGTCAAGTACGGATCGTTAGCGGTAGCCTTTGCCTTTTTGCGGCCCAAGCCCTGCTGCTGGATGAGCTTCTCGAGACCAACCGCGAAATACGCCATGATGCTCCGGATATCAGTATCCCATGCAGCATCTGACTCCATGATAAGCGCGCTCTGCCAGTTATTTTGAATGACGGCCTGCCAGGCGTTCATGTGAGATCGAAAACACGCTCTTTGGGTATCTCTGAGCTCCTTGTTGGTCGATGGGCCCAGTCCTTTTTCCAGCATTTCGTCAACAGGCACGCCAGGGAATTTCATGACGTCTACACCAGATACGGCTGCCTGCAGTGCCATGGCGTCGTCTTTATCATGTCTCCAAGGGAGATTAATGTACATAACCTTCTCGAAACCGAGGGTTGAGTTGAGGCCTCGAAGCTTGCCTTGCTTGTTGGTGGCAGCGGCGGCACCGGTGGTGACGCTACTGTTGCCAGCGTTTGACCAAGCTTCTGGGTAACCGAGTTCAGAAATATCCAACACACGGGTGAAATCCGCCAGACGGAATGCCAGTGAAACAAACAACAGGCAGATAGCGAGCGACAACACCCTGAATCGTCCTCTTGGACTGGTGATGATGTCGAATACCATTAGACTTGACAATATGTTTTAAAAAAGCCCCGCCCGATCTTAACGAAAAAAACAAATAAATTTAGCTTGATGAGTTCCGGGATATTGATGAACCTTTCGACAGATCTAGCTTGCACATAGCTCTTTAATATATGCACTTGGCTGATCTATCTGTGCCGGAAACGAGGCTTGTCGATTCGCTTCATCCCAAAAGGTATGCATTCCGTACTTCCATCCTAATTTAAGCATGTCTTGGCATCAGTGATCGCCCACCGAAGATTATGCAATGCGGATAGCCAGCCGCACGCCGGGTAAAACATATGGGATGCGGTCCGCTAGGGAAAGTACTTTTGACCATGGTCTAAAAATGACAGACCACAAGAGTAATGACTTTATATAAGATTTAGATTCACATCTTTGGCATGTCACATGCGCCGTGCATTTATTTGTACCCTATCTTTTGTTAAAAACTCCAGCAGTACGGCCTGCGAAGAATTTCTTTTTCTATCGTTCGCGGCATGTCGACCGAATCAGGTTTGCGTTCGGCAAAATAATCAGATCAATGAGCAGGTGAGTTACACATAATTGACTGCACAGAAGACACCATGGGTGAATGGCACACGTAATAGACTCAATTGTATTCGCGTAGCTCATCCATCGCAGGCAACGATACAAGATTGCCGATTGAATGTGGTTTTCCACATTCTGTACATTGTATACAAATTTTTGCTTCAAATAATATATCTAAGTTATATCAAGGCATTCTCTGGGTGCTTCGCATATATTCCAATGCTTGACCAACACCTTCAAAAGCCATACCGGCCGCGATCGATGTACCAAGACTAGCTGCTATTGCTGCACGTAAACAGGGTACACCTCCTGGGACCGGCACGCCCATTACAGGAACTACGGCAGTAACGTCGCATGTTGCTGGTACTAGAGTGCTCCACGTCCAAATAGATGCCGAGCCAAAGAACACTGCTCCTGATATCAGCGAAGCGTAAGCCGCCACATTAAGGACCGCCGTTGTTAGTATGAGGCCGCCGATAGTTATCGCAGCCACTATATTCTTGTTTAGATTCAACTTGTTATTAGTATCGGTTTTTTGACAGCTCATTCTGGAATTGAGGATGCAGGGATATTCTCTGGAGAAGCGAGGGTGAGTGCTTGGCGCATGTATGTTTAACAAGCTAAGGATGACAGAAGAGAGCAGAAAAAGAAACCATGCGGCGCTAGCCCAAATTGGAGACGAAAGTATTTTCGCAGGTAAGGTTTGCCAACGGTTAACTAGTTAGAATCTGGGTATTTAAAAACTCTCAGTGCACCTAAATGGAATCTCTGTATTTTCTTATATCTTTATCTAGTATTACAATACTGGGTGTTACCTTTACAGACTGAAGATGAGAAGCAAAAAAAAAATTGGCTTTCTTGGCATGTCTTGGCGCGGTATACATGTGCTTGCGCCCTTGTTGTGGAAACCACAAAAGGTGACACACTTGTTACGCTGTAATTCCAATTATTTCTGAAGAGAGAGCAAGTGAACACCATCAATTAAGAAGAAAGTCACAGAGTTTCTCTCCACCTATTGCATAGCGTAAGCCGCTAAGTTACACTGGTTGATCTAATGTTGTCGCAGTGCGGGAAACGACAGTTGGCTCCTCAGTCGTATTCCCATGCTGGTTTGCAGGCTGAACGCAAGATCACATGGCCACGCATGTTTGATGATCAGAATCATCTAACACCATTGTGCCGCCATTGCGACAGGCAAATGAGATTGCCGTGATATATTTGTCGCCTACCTACCTATATGCGATATTGCGCTGGTAGGCAAGGCACTGGGCAAGACCGCACGAAACCTAATTCTCGCTGATCACGAGGTCATTAAAATGCTGTATGTATTAATCTTTAGTTAGATGACCTGTTGTGCTGCTGCTCTTGCTCCTTAGGGCTCTGATTTGTAAAGATAATCTTTCAAGTCCCACAAGGCAAACCTCTTAAACTTGACCCAGTCGTAAAAGTCTTGGACAATCCAAGGCGAAATCTTTTCGTGCACAAAGTCCCATGCTGCTTGCTCCTGCTCGCCCGGTTGTCGTTCGCCGTCCGGTTTGTTGTCAGAAATCCGGTGGCCCATGCCAATTCCCGGATGGTAACCTGTCTGAGCAAACAGATCGGGCGTGGTTATAAAACTGTGGACCTCCAACGCATCGGCCATATCCCACATGAATAAATCTACTTGGGTGTACATATCCACAGTAGCCTTCTGTAGCAACTTCATGGCTCCTCTCTTGCTCACAGCATAGGCTGTCGTGCACGCGCCAAACGACCCATATCTGAGAACCCGTTCATTTTCGCCAAGTTTTAAGCCATGGTAGTCCGTGCCCGGGACTACATAAGGATCATAGTATATTAGAGTGGTATTCTCCTTTGGATCGCGGTCTGCACACGCGCTGAATTGCAGGACGTCCCAGTATTTCGACAAGTATGGATCACTAGTGGTGGCCTTTGCTTTTTTGGAGGCCAGCCCCTGCCGATGTATGAGCTCCTCGAGACCAACCGCAAAGTAGGCCATGATAGCTCGGATATCGGTATCCCACCCAGCGTCTGATTCCAAGATAAGCGCACTCTGCCAATTATTTTGAATGATGGTCTGCCACGCGTTCATGTGAGACCGAAAACAAGCTCTTTCAGTATCTCTGAGACCCTTGTTCGTTGACGGGCCCAGTCCTTTTGCCAGCATCTCATCAGCAAGCACGCCAGGGAATTTCGTGAGGTCCACTTCCGACACAGCAGCCTGAAGTACCATGGCGTCGTCTTTGTCATGCCTCCAGGGGAGATTAATGTACATAACTTTTTCGAAGCCGAGAGTTGAGTTAAGCCGCCGAAGCTTGCCCTGCTTTTTGGTGGCGGCACCGACATTGCTGTTCGACGAAACACCTGGGTAACTGAGTTCACGGAGTTCGGTAATATTCAGCATATTGGTGAAATCTGCCATCCGGAATGCCAATGAAAAGAACAACAGGCAGATAACCAGCGATAGCAGCCTGAATCGTCCTCTTGGAGTGGAAATGACGTCGAATACCATTAGACTTGGATATGCTTTGGAAAAAAAAAAACCCGTCCGGTCCTAAAAAGAAAGAGTAAATTTATATCGATACGCTTTTCTACACATCTAACGGGTCCCGTTGCGGCTTTTATATATGCACGTGGCTCATCTATCTACACAAAAAAACGCGTTGTCTCCCTTTCGGCACATCCTAAGAAATGTAACGTTTCCCCTGTTCGCTTCCTAATTTAAGCTTGTCTTGGCAGTGATCGCCCATTGGAGAATATGCAATGTCAGTGATTGCCCACCGGAGAATATGCAATGTGGACAATGAGCCACACTCCGGGTAAATACACGAGTTTCCCCTGCACATTTTAACACGCTCTAATTCACAAAAAAAAAGAAAAGAAAAACGAAAAGAACCTGTGTATTTTTCGACCCCGATTTGGCGGCAAACATTTTTTATCTAGCGGAATACGAGAAATAGGAATCGAGTGATGTCGCAACGTTGATAAAATGATATAATAAGAAGGCAAATCGCGCACATCACAAGAAACTGCATTTCTGCCGCAGGGATTGATGATGTTCCTGCCTATATATATACAGGATGGATCGCTTAACTTTTTTAGTTGCTCTCTGCTCCATTAGATAGCCCTTCATAAATCCATTTCTTCAATTCAAAAAGCGCCGGATAGCGAATTGTAGCATCTTGAAAAAAACGACCGAGCTGCCAGATGTTCTGAGTCTCATGGGCTTGCTTCCAGGCACGACGTCGCTTTTCCTCTTCCACGGCCGATGTGGGCACATCTGTGTGGTCTATATCTGAACTCTTACCATCCGCACCGATATCGTGCACAAACTCCCACTGAGGGAAAATTGCTGGATACACAGAGTACGCGTCCAACAGTCCGTCGGATATCATGTATGATATCAGGTTGTCAATCGGAGCGCCCATATCAACGTTAAACCTTAAAAGCAGCTTCATAGCAGCTTCCTTAGTGATTGCGTATGCGCCGGAGCATGCAGGATTATGGTTCCATCGAACCATCCGCTGGTCCTCGGCAAACGTCACACCGAAGTATTTACTAGGTGGCGGCGGTGGTTTGGAAGCATAGGGATCAAAGTACATCAGGCTCTCATTTAAATTCTTAGCGTTGTCAAAGCATCCTCCAAAATTTATAATATCCCAGTGCTCATGAAGATATGGATCACTGACAGTAGGCGTCTTCTTCTCATTTGCGACGACTCCACGTTGTTCAAGCAGATTAGATAACCCGTTGGAGAAGTATCCCATAACTTCTCGAATGTTGACATCCCACGTGGCATCTGCTTCGAGGATCAGTGCTGTCTCCCAATTCTCTTCCAAGACCTTGCGCCATGCGTCCATGTGTCCTCTATAGCACGATTTTACACTTTGCCTCATCGAATTGCCTAATGATGAAGGAGGAAGCCCCTTGTCATTCAATTTATCGGCAGGAATAGATTGAAACCGCTGGGCCTGGATCCCTGAAATTTTTGTCTGCAGCAACATGGCATCGTCCAAGTCATAGCGGTGCGGCAAGTTAATGTAAATGATGTTATTGAATCCTAGAGTAGAGTTCATGGCAAGAGTCGATCGACCCTTGAATCCGTAACTGGTACTGTCTGCATCACCAGCGTCGTAATAAATATGGATATTACAGAGAATCTGAAAAACATATATTATGAGCGATATTATTGTCCACTGAAAGAGAAATTTTCTTGAGAGAAGGGCCCGGCTGATCATTGTCTAATAAGATGTGGGTGGCAAAAAAGCTCAACAGGTGCTGCTGCTTTGTCTCTTATATAGCATTTTCGAAGGCCGCCTAATATACGACTCGATAGGCTTCAGATCAACTATACGAGACGCGGCTATGGGCTTCCCGATGTCATCGTCCAGCCACCTAGAGCAACGTTCTGCTACTCAAAGCATGGGATTTGACAAGCGAATGCAACAAGGAGGACTATCTGTATGTGGGTTATTGTGAAATTGTCGTTGCTGCTCGATATATTGAACTTGTTGCTCATTGTTGTTTGCTGGACCTCTCTCATGCACGAATCCGGTGCTGCATGCGGCGCAAATAGTGATGTGCCCCACCGGCCCGTCGACTGCCTCACGTGCAGTTCGCAGGTTTTTCAAAAAAAGAAAACGCTTGGCGCGGCTGGCTTCTAAAGGTTGCCTGCATGAAAAGAAAATCGCCGGCAAAAACAAAAGTTTCTGCGTTGGCCCATAGCTAGCGTTAGACCATGTTGACTAGCGACTGAAAAGATACTAGCGCCAAATATTTGCACTACCTAGCCTGGATATCGCTAAATATTGACAAACAGACCAATATGAAAAAGCCGTAGAATATAACTCAACCATATTATCGAGGGCTTTACTAGACAAATAGGGAATACAATTCTAACGTTCTTTGATGCATTGTCCGCTTGCGGATTTCTTCTGTTTTCATAAATGCATTGCGTGGTTTTCTAAAATGTTACATATTCATTTCGCGGACTTCCAACACCGGAGCGTCATCAAACATGTTGCGGTGATCATTTGCTTTCGATTTTGATTGCGGGTAGTTAGGATCGAAATTCTTTCTTTCAGTATTTTGATTAGTCTATTTGCCAACCGGCGGCCGTCTACCATTACCCTTTCTCATGGATTTTTTCGCTCTCCTGTTAATTATCTCCTCGCGTTCTTTTAAGATGCCTCAGTCATGTTCTGGTTTTGGCAGTCTAACCGAGCATAAATTGTTGTCGCTGGACGTGCATAGCATTCAGTTCTCATACACTGATCTTAGGATTGCTTTGATCTCAGAATGGTCACCCGGCATGCTCAATAGCGCTTTCGCCAAGATCACTATGGTTTTGTTCTGACGCTCGATCGTTCTCCCCTGCTCCACTAGTACTTTTCCTTGCCGCTCGGCTAGCAGACGGAATTCTTCCATGGTATTGCTTATGTTAGTCGCTTCTGCAAGTTGCAGTTTCAGATTTTCCAATTCTTTGGCTGAGACTTCAGTCATATTTTCGGTTGCTAAGACAGGCTTTTTTTTTTTTTTTTTTTTTTTTTTCCTTTGGGGATGGAGCCGATTTAAGGTTAGAGGTGGAAATGGGCGATAAACCCTTACCCTGAAATAGCTTTCGGGGGAATGCCAAGAAAGGAAGTCATATAGGACTTGCATGAGACACAGAAGAAAAGTTTTCACGATACGGCAGATAGAATTAGATTGGATGATATTGTAAATAAGCCTTACATACCAGCTACACTTATTAGCATACACTAGTGTCTCGACCAGCTAAACTCCCGAACAAAACTCGAAATTTTCTTGCGGCATACTACTACCTTATCCGCTTTACGGAATTCAACCTTATCCGCATCACCTGGCGACTGAAAAAAAAAAAAAAAAAGAAAAAAAGAAAAAAAAATCTGACAGAAAATACCCAACAGGAATGACAACGAAGCCATGTTCCTAAAGTTTATTCAGCTACAATCAAGCGACGGTTAGTTTCAAAGGGACTTGAAAGTCTGAGCAATTTTGTCCATGGTTGGCTGGTTCAAGTCGAATACCACTCCAATATGAACGCCTTCTTGTTCAACTCTAATATTCGTGATTCCTGCATTCTGCGCAAACTGCTTGCACTCATCGCGGAGAGTTTCTCGGTTTCCCCAGGTAATGAGTGTGTTTTCTGGAAACACATTCTCCCAAAAGCTTGGCGCAGCCCTTAGCGGACTGACGAACGGGTCCTGACTTCGCAATTCCTTGGAAGGGCAGTAGGAAAGACCTAAAGGCTTGTCCTCGTCTAGGTACAAGAAGCAATGCTTTTGGTTGACGATATAGGACGACCCCTCCGTGAACTTAGGCTGTAAATCGACCCAAGGCGACACCAGCACAACAGTATTTGGCTTAGTCTTTGACACAATGCGTGGCACTTCCAAGGTGTTTGGATGCCCGTGGTGGATGTGTGCCAACAGTGCAATTGCCAAGTTTCCGCCACATGAGTCTCCCAACAATGCCAGATTAGTAGCTCCTTCCACCTCAGCAAGCTGCTTGTACAGGAGCGCAGCCTGAGCTAGCTGGTCTGGGTATTGGCTGTCTGGCGATAGCGTGTAGTCCAAGAAGACGATAGACAGACGCGAATTGTTCACCAGCTTGTGAAGTTGTACAAGAAACTTGTACTGGTCAATTCCCAGGGGCAGCACGTACGCACCTCCGTGCAGATATATCAGCACGGGATCGGTCGGCGTGCGGTCAGGACACTCGGTAACCCAAACAGCCCGTGCATCAGAGGGGAGATCCTTTACCTCGTACAGCTTAAAAGAGTTTGGCAGATCTTTGGACAGTTGTTGACGAGCGCTATCTGTGGTGATACTCTGGACAAACTTTTTAAGAGGAGGGATGTCGAATTGCGTGAAGAAGATCCAGTTTAGCATGTAGGCAAAATTGGCCATGAATGGGTGTGTGGAACGAGTGATAGCTTTCTGTACTCCAGCGTACAGAGCGATCAATGGTAGGTTAGCTACCAACAGACTTAGCTTGATCTTTTCCCATAGTGTGAGGTCTCGCGTAGGTGTGCCCATTCTTTCTTGTTCTGTTTTTTTTCTTCTTTCTTTTGGAGAATAAAGAATAATACCTAAGGTTGAATTTGACCCGATAATATGGAAAACAAAATGCCGGGATCTCTGTAAACAAGCATTTTTACCCCGCCATGGTTATCTTAGCGGAGATGAAAATGAACCGTAGGGTTTTCCCCCGCCCCGTCCTCCCCGCCCAAATTTTAACTCTATCCGGCTAAGGCGGGCTGCGGGTGCTGGTACCGACCTACTCACAGGAGACGCGAGAGGCAAAAAAAAAAAACGTTTATCCCACAAAATAATAACATTGCTTCTTGAGCAACCAGATTGCGGTAAGGGACATGCCTTGATCGGACAATAAGAAACAATGGGGCATTTCCGTTAATCCGAGTCCAGCTTCTCCGCATTTTGCTTATTCCATTTTTGGCGATATGCTGGGTCACGTTTTTCTTCTCCATTGTTTTCAGTTTGTCTCAAATCCACTTTTCCCAGTACTTGCCACGTAGTTTCCTAACCGGATTAAATCATTATCGTGATCGGCGTTTTCCCATTATTGGCTGATGGGAACAAATGTAAACGTCTCGCGGTATATAAGAAAGAGAAATCTCTTCGTGCAATTTTTTTTTTTTTTTCATCATCAATTGATTCACAATGACTGTCGAATTTCACTTGAACTATCCTCTCAATACTCCCCAAAGAAAGCTTAAAGTAATTTGTGTCGGCGCTGGTGCTGGCGGTTTGCTGGTAGCCTACAAACTGCAACGCAACTTTGGCGACTTTGAACTTACAGTTTACGAGAAAAATTCGGATATTGGAGGAACTTGGTTTGAAAACAAATACCCAGGCTGTGCATGCGACATTCCCGCCCAAATTTACACCTACTCTTTTGAGCCTAAGACCGACTGGAATTCAAAGCTTGCCGGTTCGGAAGAAATTCACGGATACTTCAAGAATTTCGCCAACAAATACGACCTTTGGAAGTATATCAAGCTTAACTCTAGAGTAGAGGGTGCCGTCTACGATGAAGAGAAGGCGATCTGGAACGTTGAAGTGGAGAGCGAGGGTAAGATTATCAATGACTGGTGCCATATCTTTATCAACGCCCGCGGCATCTTGAACTCATGGAGTTGGCCGAAGATTGAGGGCCTGTCTTCTTATAAAGGACTTCTCCGCCACAGTGCTACTTGGGACCCCAAGACTGATTTGAAAGATAAAACAGTTGGATTAGTGGGAAACGGATCTTCTGCCATTCAAATTTTGCCTACCATCTTGCCAGATGTGGAGAAGCTTGTCACATTTGTGAGAAACCCCACTTGGGTTGTCCCCGGCCGTGGTATTGTTCCCAGCGCTTTTGAAGGAGATGCAGACCGTCTAGCTTACACCGAAGAAGAAAAGGAGGAATTTGCTGCCAACCCAAAGAAACATTTGGAAATGAGAAAGAAATTCGAAATTGAGCTAAACTTGAGTTACAGAATGTTTTTGAAGGGTTCGCAGGAGCAAGCCGCTCTCTGGGAAACTGCAGTCAAAAGTATGAAGGAGAAGCTTAACAGTGAGGAGCTAGAAAAACTTTTGATCCCCAAGTTCAATGTGGGAACCCGTAGATTGACTCCTGGTCCCGGATACGTGGAAAGCTTGACACATGAGAAAGTGACAGTAGTATACGGAGAACTTGAGAGGATCACTGAGACCGGCGTCGTGTCCGCAGCCGATGGAAACACATACGATGTAGATGTACTGATTTTGGCCACTGGTTTCGATACCAGCTATACCCCGCGATTCAAAGTCCAAGGACGAAAGGGACAACTGTTGTCTGAGACCTGGAAGGACGTTCCAGAAGCATATTTGGGATATGCAGTTGACGGCTTCCCTAACTATTTCATGATCCTTGGACCAAACTGTCCGATCAGCAGTGGATCCCTCCTGGGAGCTATGGAAGTTCATGTGGACATGATTGTCCAAATGCTTGCCAAGTTCCAAAAGGAGAACCTCAAGAGTCTTGAAGTGCATGCCGGTGCAGTCAGAGATTTCAACGAATACAAGGACAAGTTTATGGAGTCGCTGATTTGGTCCGAAAAAGGTGTCAGCACCTGGTACAAGGGAGGAGCTGATAAGTCCAAGGTCACCGCAATTTGGCCAGGCTCTCCACTCCACTTCCGAGAAATTCTTGCGTCACCAAGATGGGAGGACTGGAACATTGAGAGATATGGAAGCCGTTACGATTTCTTTGGAAATGGATTTGCAACGGTTGAGGTCAACAACCTTGATCTTGCCTACTATCTTACTAACGAAGATAAGACGCCGATTGATCTTGCCTTGAAGCCGCTTAATTAAGCGATGGGAGCGAAATTGGAAATTACACATTTATTTGAATAAAGATGATTATACGTTTGATTTGTTTGTAGAAACTTGCATATATTTCCCTAGATGATTTTTTATTTAGTTTTGGAACGGGCATCACATGGATGCCTCGCACGGTAATCGGCTTGCGGCAAAGGGAATGTGTGAATGGCGTGCATATGACATTTGTTTCTGGGTGAATCATACAATGAAGGAACCGAATTTGAAAGCCCGCACACTATAAAAGTGTTAAGAAGTAAATTTTGAACCTTTCTTTCTATTTCGCCTCTTAGTTTTGCGTCCTACAAAACAGTCCCGACTGGTCACCAATAATGAGGGGCAAATTTGCTCAACAGGCACGGAACAACACTTGCCGAGACCGCAGTTAAGTCATGCAGGTACATATGCACGATAAGATTAGAGTGCCTCGGTCAACCCTACTTAACTATGTCTTGGGCTCCGCCGCGACCCTGCGCGCACCCCACTTTATTGTAAATGGTCACCGCCGCCGACTACTACCACGTCATCAGCGTGTAATGCGTATCGACGCCGAAATACGAAGTGCAATAGTAGAAACAAGACAATGTAGAATAAACCAAAATAAAAAAAAAATGTAAATCGAGTTATAATTTGTTTAATATTCATTTCTTGTTATATATCTTTTCGCCTTTTATTGACGTTCGTTCATGACACATGTACAACTTCGTTACAAGGCCAAGACAGGCTCACCGACATCCGCAACTCCGTAAAACTCCTTCTCTTCCTGTTTGTCTTTGGGAATATAAGGCTCAGCATTGGCCCAGGATTCCTTCAATGGAATCATAAACTTTCCAAAGAACGTCTCAAGCTGCTCCATACCTTGTAAACCAAACGGCTGCACGTCTGCAACATATCCATCAGGACGAACAACCACAATCGCTCCCTTAGCAGGATCAATACCGTACTTCTCGTAGGCGTGACCATGGCCCTGGTGGTATGACTCACCGTCCACATAGATCCTCAAGTAGTCCATACGTCTCCGCAAATCACGAGGCCTGAACTCTTGTGGGAACTCATTCCAATCCACAGCATGTCTATCACATGCGTGAATAAGATGCACGTCAAACACAGAATATTCGCGTGCTGAGGCAGGGGTATGTTTCTTGACAAAGCTCGATTTGCGAGCGAGATATCCAGCAACTTCCTTAAGCTTTGCCTCCAAGGATGCGTGCTTCTTGAAGTCACCGCCGAAACAAAGCACCCTCCATCTACCGTCGGATGCAAGCAAGTCGATCAGCTGGATGACCTTGGCGTCTGACTCTGTAATCACCTGTGAGCTGATCAGTCTTCGGCCAATGGCAACATGGCTGGCCAAATCTTTCTTGTAGAAAATACTGTCCTTGCCGGCCAGTGGATCCACATTGATCGGGTACTTGTCGTTGTCCTTCTCGACCAACTCGCTGCCACAGTAGTCCACAGTGCATCCGGAAGTGAACTGGTTGCAGCGCTCAAACACTCTATGGAACTCCTCGAGACTGACCTCACCTGGCTTGGCAGAGAAAAGTCGAGACAACCGGTAGTCCAGGTTGATCAAGCTCTGAGCAATAGGTCGGCGCTCCTTCTCGTATGAGGACAACAGGATCTTAGGATCAGCGAGACCCTTCAGCACGTACGCGAGCTTCCAGCCGAGGTTGTATGTGTCCATCATGGAGACATTCATGCCCTGGCCGGCCTTGGGAGAGTGGGTGTGACAGGCATCTCCAGCAATGAAAACCCGACGGGTCGAGTCCTCAAACTTGGTCGAAACCCGCTGGCCAATTTGGTACGCAGTGAACCATTTGATGGTGTCCATCTCGAGGGTGTATGGAGCAAAGATTTTGTTAGCACTTTTGAGAATAACCTCGGGCGTGATCTTGGATCGGTCGACACGTCCGTTGGTCTCATTGCGCACAATATCTTCCAACTGAATGTACAGTCTCACAAGTTGGTGCTCACGGGGAATAATCATAATGGATCCGTGTTCAGAGTGGATAGCACATCTCTTGCGGATATCTGGGAAGTCAGTGATGGGGATACCGTCAAGGACTCCCCAGATGTAGTCGGTGGACTCGCCCTCCATGACGACGTCATTGTTCATCTGGCTTCTGACCCATGAGTGGGCACCGTCACAGCCCACGACATATTTAGCGCGGATGATCTCTTTGCGGCCGATGTTCTCCTTGTTTCCGTCTCCGTCGAATTGCCGGAAAAGTCCCGAGGCAATCTTGCTGCCGAAGCTTTCGACCTTTCCTTGAGTCTCGTCTAAGTGGTCCACGGTAAGGGTAATTGGGTATGCGTTTGAATCGTCCTCGGCCACACTAGTATCGACCTCGATCTTTGTGGCTTGTACTGGTCGTTCAATTGATACTTTGCCGTCAGAGTATTTGCGCATATTCTCCTGGAACCAGGTCTCCACACGGCCCTGGTGGATCACTGCTTGCTGGAAAGGAGGAGGAGCGAGACCAGGGACAGAATCAGGAATGACCTCCGTGCGGGCAATACCATTCTCATTAGGCTCCCAGAAGCAGATTTCCAGCATGTGGTTAGACTCTTTTATCGCCCGATCACCAAATCCCATGCTTTGGAAAGTTTCCAAAGTCCTGCTTTGCAGTCCATCAGCCTGGCCAATAAACCGGTTCTCAGTACGTTTGTCGATAATTCGGGGGTGGATTCCCATCCGCACAAGGTTAGCGGCGAGCATATGGCCAGCTGGCCCTGCGCCAACAATGACCACGTCAGCGTAAGAAGTCTCTTCAACCATTTGAATGTTAGTAGTAGTAATGATAATAGATGGGTATTGTAGATGATTTAAGAAAAATGTTTTTTTTTCGTTCTGTCTTTTAAATTACAGAACACTCTATGTCCATTTTTATGTCAGATTGCGTTAAATCGTTTATCCTGTGATGTGCATTTGCGGGGTTGTACCTCAGCCGTGAGGCTGCCCCACCTTTGCGGTCCCCTGATCCGACACACGCGAAAAAACATGGAGCAGCGACACGATAACTTTACCCCAGATTTTTTTAAAACTTTAACCTACCCGACCACCTTACACGAATTCACTCAAGCCCCACCAAACCTTGAGGACTTCTGACCTCCGAAGAATGTCCTTCCGACCGAATCATCGCAAATCGTCGGATAGGCGCTCCCAATTTCCCGCTTTGGAATTTTTTTCGATGCTGTTTTTTTTTTACATAGCCCCACTTTGTGGGGAACGAATTAGCGTGCAACTCGAGGTGGCTTGACGAAACACGCGTTAGCCAATGTCATAGATGAATTGCGCCAATTGGGTGGCAAACTAGTTGCTGATGAAATTATGGAATCATGCTCAGATTATTTGTTGCCCTTTATTGAGCAGCCCTGGAAAACCAATCATAATAAATTCAATGGCTGAAAACGGATTAAAGAAACAGATGTGTGTCCTGCTTAAATTAGAGAATATGCTAAATATTGCCTGAAACGCAAAAAAAAATAATTTAATTCGTGTACATATTATTGTGTCAGTGTTCATATTTCTCTGACTTATCGGTTGAAGACAACTAATTACTGTGAACACCGCACACGTTACCGCGGCCACTTCAGTTACCGCTTATCAAACTGATAATAATTTGATATTATTTTTTTTTTGCATGATCATTTTTAATCGCTCAGTCAAATGTCGGTAACAAGAGTTTCTTTTTCGTTCGTTCGACTTAACCATTGGATAGACGATAATTATGGCGGGGTTTGCTTTGCGGAAACATGGATGTCACAAATTCCAGGCACTGAAGAAGTGGAGAACCTTTGAACTAAGTTCAAGAAAAGCATGAAGTTGATTTATGCTACTTGAGACTCAAATCCCTAGCTTTTCCCTATTTCAATGCGCCTGGCATGAGAGCCCATTTTGATCCTTGATATTAGAGGTTGGAAGCGTCTGCAAATCAGGCATGACACAGACCTATGTCTGCAAATTACCAGCTGTGCGTTTGGCAAAGCTTTTCTAGCTTGGCAATTTATAGGTGATATTTTAATATTTATCAGTAATGCTGCGAGTGATTGGCAGTTCCACAAGGCTTATGTCAGGGCTGCCCATCGTTGTCAAAACTTCATTTAATTGAAAATCCGAAAAGAGACGCTTTATGAACTTTGGTCAGCAGAATTTCTACGAAAGCTAGAACGCAGGACAGATTGTGGACAAGACGCTTGCAAAAGGCATCATTAATTGCAGCTGATGTTCCCAAATTGGCGGCTGAAGAGCTACCCATTTATGGCCTTATCATCTGTATTAAAAGCCCTTTGAGGTTTTCAATATCTCGAATAATGTGCGCGCTGGTTTACGTGTCAGGTCTTCGAACTTCGGATGGGGCGTCTGCAAAGAAGAAGAAGAAGAAGAAGAAGAAGAAGCCGATACACGTAGAGACCATTGTTCGCCATTGAAACAAGCAGAAGTGGCAACAACAGTCTATCTTTTGGTATGATCCTCTCGGTCTCGTAGAGGGCTGACCTTTCGGCACCTGAATACCTCGGCCCCCGGTTAAACTCACTTGCATCAGAGCCTAAGGTTAGGGCTTCTCCGACAATAGCTTCTTTGTATGACGTTCGCACTGGTCGTACAAGTCGGTGTCTGCTTTCATTCGAGTTGCTTTGTCTATTTTGAAGACGCCCTGTATGTAACGCTGTCGGCAAATTCGGGAGAAATCACATGCGGATTTGATTGGCCGTGTGCTAGTAGGATGCTAGATCCTTTCAATAATGTTGGGGTGGTCGCGAGCGAGAATTGGGACGTCCAATTCTGTAGCTTGGCTCTCCAGATTTTCACAGTACAACACCCAAGACTACATTTGGCAAATGGTGCAGCTTCTGGCAGTATACCACGAGAGGTTCCTGGCAGTGTTCTGTCACTTAACCCTAAGCCGGAAAAGTTTATCCGTGCTCTCTTCTTTTTAAAAAGCTTGCCATTTATAGTAATTATATTTACCCCTGAAACTAATAATGACATCAGACTGTCGCGCATGCCTGACGCTCACTACCCACCTACTGCAGGGCGTGAGCAGAGTATTTGTTTAAATGCGACTAATTTGTTAGTAAATTTCCAAGAGTGGCCATTATGCTGAAAGGCTGCCGTCGGACCTCGCTTTACAGTTATTAATTATTTAATGTAAGCTATATTACCTGAATCCCAGAACACCCACAAATCAACAAAAAGCTCGAGTCCTTATTGACAGGCACTCTCGCTTACTTTGTTAGTCGTGCGATAAAACGTCATCCGCGTAGCCTGTCAATTGTTGGCAATGGTGGGGGGGAACCGGCGGCGGCGATTGTTATCGACCGAATTTGTAATCAATGGTTAGGGTTTTGAGGTAATCGAGGCTATATATGCAGGTCGCCGTCTAGTGCATTTCCTTGGGTCCTACTTCTTCTCATACTGTGTGCATCTTCTTCAATCTTTATAGCATGCATATACACC
This sequence comes from Crinitomyces ghanaensis, assembly GCA_030581755.1. Lineage (NCBI taxonomy): Eukaryota > Fungi > Ascomycota > Dipodascomycetes > Dipodascales > Trichomonascaceae > Crinitomyces > Crinitomyces ghanaensis. Next base: position 110,179 of record JAKTVX010000031.1, read on the forward strand.
CCACATTATACACAATTAAGTAAATAGAGTATAAGTCTAAATGAGATACGTGGGAAGACCCGTCAGCATTCTCGGCGCCGGTGTGTTAGGCCGCCGCATCGCCTCTGTCTTCCTTGCTGGCGGCTATGACGTGCATATTCGCGATCCCTCCAAGTCAGCGCTCGCCCAGGCTACAGCCTTCATAGATGCCAACATTTCCTCCTTCACTGCTCGTCTTCCTTTACTTGAAAAGAAAAGGCCGATGGGAACCTGCAAAACTTTCACTGATCTCGCTCCCGCCGTGTCGCCTGCATGGCTCGTTATTGAAGCTGTGCCCGAAAAGCTCGACTTGAAAGTTTCCACCTTGGCTGAGGTTGACGCCCATGCACCCGCGGACTGTATCATCGCGTCGAATAGTAGTTCGTTTAAGATGCGGCTTATGGATGTCAAAGTCAGGGAGGAACGCAAAAGAAAAATGCTGAATATGCATTTCTGCATGCCGCCTGCTATCCGTACCGTAGAATTAATGGCGTCAGGCCAGACCGAGGAGCCCATCTTTGGCGAGTTAAGTACAGTTCTGAAAAATTGTGGAATGATCCCCGTCACAGCGAAACACGAATCCACTGGTTTCGTCTTCAATCGTCTCTGGGCTGCTGTTAAGCGCGAAATTCTTACCATTTTGGCTGAGGACGTGAGCTCCCCCGAGCAGATTGACATCCTTTGGCGGGAGATGTTCCAGCAACCCACCAGTCTGCCGCCATGTCGGCTTATGGATCAGGTTGGATTGGATACGGTTGCGCTCATCGAAGATAACTATATTCAGGAGAGGGGCTTAGATGGCAAACTCACGGTGGACTGGCTGAGAGCGAACTATGTCGAGCTGGGCCGGTTGGGTTTGAAGAGTGATAAGGGCGGCCTTTATTCTCCTCCTTCTTCTTTTTCTTTCTCACCTGACACAGCAAATACCGCTGACGACAAAATGCTATACATTCTCGACGTCGGCCTCGGCGCGAACAACTCCGATATCGACTCGATCCCGACCTCAGGGCGAATTCTTCGTTTCAATCCGGCAAACAGGCAAATGATTCCTATCCTAGAAGGACAGAATCTTCCCGATGGCATTGATGTTTCCAAATCTACTAGCCGCATCTTTTGGACGAACATGGGCCGCGCGACGTCCATCAACGACGGATCTGTCCACTCTGCTAATCTGGATGGTAGCGATGTCCGTACTCTCCTGCCCTCAGGAACAGTACATACACCCAAGCAGCTCGTCGTCGACGACAAGAACCAGTTTGTTTATTTCTGTGACCGTGAAGGTATGGGTGTCCATCGGGTAAAATTTGATGGTACCGGACATGAGATTCTAGTTCAAACTGGCTCCGTCTCAATCCGGGAAGAGAGAAAAGACATGACGCGCTGGTGCGTGGGGATCACTCTCGACACTCTGCATGGCTACGTCTATTGGACGCAAAAGGGGCCCAGCAAGGGCGGCCGGGGACGAATTTTCCGCGCGCCCATTGATATTCCTGCAGGCCAAACGGCCGAGACTCGTACGGATATCGAGCTCGTGCTGGACAGGTTGCCAGAGCCAATTGATTTGGAGATTGACAGCGAGAAACAAGTGCTGTATTGGACGGATCGCGGGGAGCATCCCACTGGATGTTCGCTGAATCGGTTAGATGTGGAGACGAAAGAGAAGACTATTTTGGCGCGACACTTTAATGAGCCAATTGGATTGAAGCTGGATGGAAAAGGGGCGGTCTATGTATCTGACCTGGGCGGCAGTTTGTACCGGGTTGCTGGAGGAGAGAAGACGGTAGTGTGGAAAGATGAGGGGTGCTACACGGGTCTTTCCATGATTTGACGTTTGGGATGAGCGAGCATAAGTGGGCGGCAAGCCTTAGGCAAAGTTCAGTCAATGATCATCGGTCGCCACGATTTGCGACCGGTGAGTCGCGCTCAAAAAAAAAAAAAAAAAAAAAAAAAAAAAAATTTGACATCATATGTACCTTAGCATTATAAAATCATTGCTGAAATTTACTTTTAAAAGCGCCGGTCACAGATGAGATATTGGTGTTGTGTTTCAAAATACATTTGCCGTGTGTTGTTGTTTTAAGGTTTTCGAACCCCAGGGTGGCTGAATAAATTTATTTAAAGTTTGTCTACTTCATTGTGAGATGCACGAACGCACGGCTGCTGTTTTAGGATATCCTGACGTAGTTCTTTCTTAAAAGAAATTCCAAGTAAACCCCATTTAATGTGTCAATTGGTTCCAGAAACTCGTGCAACGTCAGTGTCCGGAATGCGGGAAAGCGATGAATTCCAATATAAAGTATACGCGGTTGAGCCTCAAATCTACATATGCGACCTATTTGACTAGTATACAACATGAATTGAGTAAAAGAATCTGTGTTATCTGTTTTCACCTTTATGGAATATTTGTGACACTCTGATCGCGGTCTTCTCATCGAAGTCACCCAATCATTCGTCTGTCTGCGCGACCGCTGCAAAACGCGTCTCTGGAACAGGTCGGCGCGTTATCCCGCGTATGAGAAGCTTCTCAACGGCATCCGTATTCTAGTACTACATTGGCCGCACCTCCAATGTGTTCAACCCTGATCTCCTGAGAACAACCCTGCTCTTGCTGTCCGACACATTCAACAATCTTTTAACGTCCTCCTTTTCGTGGTCCAAGCAGCATAATCAGCTTTGCCCTTATATGTACTCTGTATCCATGTAGTCTGGTGCCACCCGTCTCCTCATTGAGCAAAAACGATTATCGACTGTTGAAGATGTTCTGTCGCCTTCCGGTGCCCGATGAGGATGCACGCCGCAAAATATCCAAATCAAAAAATTCCTTAGAACCTGGTTTTTCCAGAGGATCGTAATTTTCTTCAAGGTTTCTGCATTAGAACCAACTGCATCATCCCTATGCTGAGTTAAGTCCCGAGATACAGAACTATTTGCTACAGTTAATATGTGTGCTGCATTTTTTGCTGGGCTGCTAAACAGAGGAATATGGCCAATAATATGATTCGAAACAAGAGCCAATACTTATTTTATGAGCAAGATGAGGCTACCTTAGCTTTCCAACTGTGCGTCCAGAATCAACTCCGTTAATATCTGACAGGATTCAAGATGCTTTGTTGCCGTGTTACGTGCATCACTTGTTAGACTTATGGTAATGTTACTACATACCTATGGGTCGCCTCAATTTCGCCGTTTTGACCCACACTAGCAGCCCATTAAATCGGCCATTCCCCTCAAAGCCAGAGCATTATTAAAATTGTAAAAGAGCACGCCCACGTTCCTTGACATGCCCGAGCATTAACACCTCTGACCTATTATAGGTACCCTTGGCTCCGAATAGAACTGAGCCTAAAACAATTGCGATTGCTGACGGCTGTCTTGCTAGCCTTGCCTGATTATGGCCCATACCAGATATATTAGTAGCAGTATTGTGTAGACCCACGATTGTTTACAGCTTATGTTCCCCGCACCTGAAAAAGTTTTGTGTGCATATAGACAAGAGGATATACTACTATAATGACTGTCAAAGTTGCCGCTAGCATGCCGCGCACGGAATGAGCTGTTCTAGTGGTGCTACTGTATTTATTCTTTTTCTGTTAGTGATGAATCAAATAAGACACTGACCACCAGCCTGTTCAACGTGCAGCTTTGGAAGGCGATTTTGTTTGCTGATTTTGAAGCTGTAATTAGACAGAGCCAACTCGGATTGTTAGCAGGTAAGCGACACTATATGTTAACAGTTTTGCTTCTAAAGTTTCTTTTGTCAACAAATGGGGCGCGACGCGAATTAAATATACCGTGTAACGGAATCTTGGCCAGATGTCGACAATTAGGCGAAGAACTAGAATCGGCTATAGAACATGGAAATGATGGCGAAAAGACTGTGACGAAAGGTGACCTACTGTTTGAAATGTGCCGTGGTATCAAGAATTTTATGAATTTGTATAAGTTGCAAAAACTTTTCTATGGCGTATGAATCATGCTGCGGCAAATAAAGATCATATAGCCCAATGTCAACACGTTCGTCGGAAATTTTTCTCCCGCCGCATCAAGGCCAACGCTTGATTGATTAAGATGTCTCGCGAGCGCCGTCTCTTGTGCCCACTTGCTGATTGCCGTAGTGTAATCAACATTAAGCTTCGAGAATAGTCCTAGTTTCCATTGCATTTCAACCTTGCACACTAAAGCTAAGGAGGCCTGGAATACGGGTGCCACGTCACAGGAAGCGGGCGTCAATAAATATCTTTGGATTGACGTGTGGTTACCTTGATATTGACGAATATATGTGTGAATATAGTACACCAACAAACAAATTTATTTATAAAAAATAACGATATACACATAGATATGAACTCAAGCCTTAAGTACGCTGTCTATTATGGCCATAGATTCAAGAAGTTCTTCTTCCCGCATCTTTTGTCCAACGACCTGAACACAAATTGGAGCACCATGCATGAGTTCCGGATCATATTTTGCATGGACTTCGATGTCTTCTTGGCTTCTGCCAACGAAGGAGGTGTCAGGTAAATCAATGGCTTTGTCCACTTTGCCAACAGGAATAATGCCTGCCGGATAATCAACACAGTTCCACAACATTGTATACTGAAAGTTTGAGTATTCATCGTGCTTCACAGCCACAAAAGGGGCACCAGGACACAGCAACACGTCAAAGTCTGAATCAAAAGTCCGATGCCACCATTCATTCATGGCACACTGGAGCTGAAGCATGGCATCATTGAGCTTAAACATCTCTTTAACACTAGTCGGTCCAGTCATTGTGTCATATTTGAGGTTGTAAAATGACTTGATGAAGTCTTCGCCTGTCTGGCAATGCATGTCGCGAGAAACGCTGAATCCGTCGAGGCTGTATGATCCAAAACATGTAGCATGAAGAGTCTCAAGAGATGGAAATTGGACAGGAGAAATTTCAAATACGTCATGGCCTGCAGCTCGGAGTTTCTGTACGCAGATATCCAAGCCACGTCTGACAGGTGGATGAGGCTGAACAAGTCCATTGTCATACAAGACGCCGACCTTGAGTTTGGCAGGCGGAGACACTCTTCTATAGTCTAGCGGGTATAATGTGGCGTCCTTCTTCCATGGCTTGGCGTCAAGCAATGTCTGAGTCAAAAGTTTCAGGTCCTCTACAGAATTAGCTAAAGGGCCTGCCACGCCATGAATGAGAAGGCCGCTCCCAGCCTCAGCAGGCACAAGGTGGCCCTCTATAGGGAATCTGTTTGTTGAAGGACGGAGACCATAGGTTCCGCTACAAAGAGCAGGCATTCTAATTGAACCAGCAATGTCGGAGCCTACTCCTAGAGGACTGCCCAATGCGCCAACGAGAGAGCCTTCACCACCACTGGAGCCACCGGCTGTTAGCGCAGTATTGTGAGGGTTCTTTGTTTGTCCGAAAATTACATTTGTCGAGTCAGCTGTCATCATTGTGGCTGGAAGGTTTGTTTTGACATACAATACAGCGCCCAGCTCAAGTAATAGATCGACCAGCGGAGAGTGTGCAGAAGCTGGCTTGTCAGCCAAGGCAGTCCAACCGGATGTAGTATCAAACCCTTTGTAGTCAAAAGAGTCTTTTATAGATACTGGGAGCCCATGCAACGGGCCAACTGGATGGCCCTTTTCATTTAAATAGTTGTCCAAATAGGAGGCCCGTCCAATGGCATCTTCAAACATGATTTCGGTACAGCAATTAAGCAATTGCGTAGCATAACTAGCGCGCTTGCAGAACGCCAAAGTCACCTCAGAAGCTGACAGTTCACCAGATGCAAGTTTTGACACGAGCTCCACGGCAGTAGTTCGAGTGATCTCATTCTCGTTGGAACTCAAATGGGATTCAATAATATCAAAGGACTGTCGAGGATCCGCATTGGCAACAACATCAGCGGGCAAATACCACTTCAGTCTTGCATACTGCTGTTTAGCCTTACGGTTGGAAATTTCGACCCAAGGAGCTGACGGTTTGGAAATAGTCATAGCGGATACGGGAACAGAGCCAAGAAAAAAAAACAGAAATAAGACGTAACGGGAAGGAATGAGAACGAAAGACAAAGAGGGGCTGTTTATTCAAATGGGCTAGATATCTATGGCTATTTTACTCTTAGTTCAGTCGGAACTTCATGACCCCCCGCTTGGAGGCAGCAATGCAGACAAACTCCCTTTTTCAGTAATTTTGGCCTCGTCCTGCGTTTGCTGAGGAGGAGGACAGTAGTCCGGGTTGGGGTGCTCTTAACCCCCCCTAGGTCGGCCGACCCTCCACCCCCACGGAAAAAAATAAGGTTTCCGGAATTGTTGATTGGTGGGTGATTGAAACAGCCCCTCCGTTACCGTTTATTTCTTAGCCGTGCCTCATCTCCAAGCCCTAACCTTCCCCGCGTTGCCAATATGGAGCCGCAAAATAGAGTAAACATGCAAAAAACAATGTACGTAAAAGAAACACAGCATTCTTTTTGTTTGGAAAATGAATATTATTAAAAAACAGTAGATCACAACTGGATTTTTGCCGAGGAAAATGCAATTTCCTAGCGATTAAGTTAGTTTGTCATTTTTCAGGCTAATGTTGAGATATGCATCGCATCCCACCTTAACCCCGCCTTATCGTGGCTATTATTTCCGAATCGGGGATATCGCTTTTGAACAATTGGAGATGAGCGACAAAATTAGTTTGCGGCGTAAATTATACCATTCTTATCATGGGGTCAAGGGATTAGTTGAAATATATATATAAGACCCCGGATTGAATGAAGAAGATAAGAACAAGAACAGAAAAGAAAACAAAAAGCTAGTTATGTGTGACACCAATTCCTCGGAGGAAAAGAAAAATGATATCACAACAATCAATTCCGTGACATATGATTTCGCTCCTGGTACTGTGCATCTGGTTGAGCTCGAAGGAGATCACGAAGACATTGTACTATCCCCACAACCATCAGATGACCCCGACGATCCATTGAATTGGTCAAGGCCCCGCAAACTTCTTAATGTCCTCATGGTACTGTTCTACGTGCTCTCTGCAGGAGGCATCGGTGCCACGAGTGTGTATCCAATCTATGTTGAAATCAACAAGGCTACTGGAATCTCTATTGCGAATATGAACACAGGAAACGGATTGTTGTTTTTGTTAGCTGGTTGGGGGCTATTGATCTCTATGCCATTGTCGCAGAAGTTTGGCCGAAGACCGGCATATCTAGTCAGTTTGATGGGTTGCCTTGCTACGAGTGAGTGGCTAGCTCATGCCACGACTTCTACATCATTTATTGTTTGTCGGCTGCTTTATGGGCTTTTCCTTTCGCCTGTCGGGACTCTGCCGGCAGTCTGCATCAACGAAGTGTTTTTCGCCCATGAACGTGGTACATGGATCGCCATGTACTTTATGGTCTTCCTGGCTTCCAGCTACCTTGGCCCAATCATATCTGCACCTATTGCAACTGCAGCCGGCTGGAGGTGGTCTCAGCACTGGTGCGCCATCCTGTTGGGGTTTAACATTGTTCTGGCATTTTTCTTCCAAGAGGAATCATTGTATACCAGAAAATCCGGAGAAGTCGATGTTACCGAGGAAACATTTGCTCAAGGAGTCATCACATTGAAGAGCGAGCGAAAGTTTGCAGAAGGACATCGAGCCAAGACTTTTATGGCAAAATTGAAGCCGTTTGTCATTAATAAGGATATTAATAACAAACAGCTATTCAGAATGGTTTGGGAACCGTTCTATATTCTCGCCACCTTCCCAATAGTCCTTTGGTGCGGATTCTGCAAAGGAATCGGTTTGTCCTGGTATAGCGTATACAGTGCAACTGCATCTATGATTTTTAGTGGCGCATCATATAAATTCTCAGCCAAAGCGACTGGATTTACTTTTTTCGCTCCATTAGCTGGAGCCTTGCTGGCAGGCCTTTATTCTGGGCCAGCGACTGATAAGCTTGTACTGCTCATAGCAAAGAGGAACCGAGGAATTCGAGAACCTGAACATCGACTTTGGGCATACACCCTCTACCTTGTTGCTGCTCCAGCCGGATTATTCCTTTGGGGTATTGGCGCATACTATCATGTTCATTGGTTTCTATTATGTGTTGCAGGCTTTCTATTGGGATTCGCTATTGTCCTCCCAGGAGCTTGTCCGATGTCATACACGGTTGATTCATATCGAGGAATCTCGTTCTCGGCCGTCACTTCGCTGATGCTGGTTCGAAATACCATGCAATTTGCTTTTAGCTATGGAATTACGCCATGGATCCAAGAGCAGGGCCTTAGAAATACGTTCCTTGTGGTTGGAATTTTGGCTTTCGTGACGGGATTATCATACCTTCTATTTATCTGGAAAGGCAAGACTTTACGTCGTATGTCTGCCGAGAGATATTATCGATTGGTCGAAGAGCAGGTGCTTCATCACTAACTTACAATTGACTTTTTTTTATTTTTTATATTCTACAACTAAAAAAGTGTTTTACTTTTGCCCAACGAATAATGAAGGAAAGGCAGAAACTCCAGTTATATTCGTAGGGATATATATAACGTAATAAAATGGTTTTACTTTAATATTTTAGCAGTCGAATTACTTCCTATATACGATGTACATGTTGACACCCAATTTGCTGTTACAACTGATGTTTTATCGCTAAGGTGGATGAGATTGTTTAGTTGATCTCTTATCAAACATTCCCTGTGTTCAGGGCAATCCTGCGAATTCAATGCCGGCCCTTGGTCTCCTGTCCCCGCGGAGCGGGGAAATGGGCGGAACTTTTAGAAAAGACGATAAGATTATCTTATGGAAGTACTACTTTCTTTTGCTAAACTTGAGACACTTTCCTTGGTCGTACTTCCCGGAAAATTGTAAATCCTTTTCGACCCGCGATCACAATACTAGTGCATGCATAATGAAGTAATGCTTACTAACACACGCGTACTGTAATAAGAGTTAGTTGAGAATTCTTGTTAATTATTTGGCAAGCCATTCTCGAACTGGCTGATCGCTAATTGATTTCTATTTTTTCTTTTATTTTCTGATATAGATTCCTTCGATTTTCAGTTCTTTACCTTTAACATAACGGCACAGGTGCAACCCACCATCGTGTGCTGAGATACCCATGCGGCCCATTTGCACCCTCATTTTGGACGTAACCGCCATGCAGCTATCAATCATCAGCCGTGCTGCGCAATTCATTTATCCGGTTAGTTACAGCGTGGGGAAGAGACGAATGTGGGGGTGGACCATTCAGCCGCATCAATACCGAAATGGGGTTTCTAACGTAAACCGGGAGCTGGACCCCTTCCGAACCCCAAGATTTCAGACTACATCTCTACTAAGCCTAAATAGTCTATAACCCTAGTTATCTCTTAAAGAAAATGTTTTTATCACTCCTCTTTAAAGTTGAGAACTTCAAATCGGGCTTCTTGTTGAAACAGCCGTGTGACCTACCCCGAAAGTCGTTTTTGGGGCTCCCAACCCCCGAGCGTGAAAATTTTCCTAAAATAGTAAGGTTTCCAGAAACGTTCAACAGACTACAAACGTAGCTAGTGGGGGACGTTTCCGCTTTGACCCCTCGTGCCCCTCTCTTTGTGTCTATTTACAATGCATATAAAAAGCAATATGCGATTCTTTACAGAATGACAAGTTGAAGTTTTAATCGAGTTACGTTAAAGTGCTATGAGTCGTCCTAATTTTTTGATAATTGTTGCCGATGATCTCGGGTGGTCTGATCTGTCGCCCTTTGGATCGGAGATCCACACGCCAAATCTCCAGTCCTTAGCCGACCAAGGACTGATCTTCACGGACTTCCACACTGCATCTGCATGTTCGCCCACGAGGTCAATGCTACTCAGTGGAACCGATAACCACATTGCCGGCATGGGCCAGATGGCGGAAACTGCTCTGCGGTTTGCGCATCTGTTCAAGGACAAGCCCGGATACGAGGGATATCTTAATGATAAAGTTGCCGCATTGCCTGAAATCTTGTCAGACAACGGATACAGGACAGTAATGTCTGGCAAATGGCATTTGGGATTGACCAAGGATAGATTGCCGTCAGCAAGAGGTTTCCAGAAATCTTTTACTTTGCTCCCAGGTGCTGGTAATCACTATGCTTATGAGCCATCAGACGACCCGACGAAGCCAGCAATCCCATTTTTGCCGCCGCTCTATGCGCGAGATAAAGAATTTATAGACCACAGAACGTTGAAAGATTTCTACTCATCGGACTACTTCACGACTGAGTTAATAAGATTATTGGACGAAGATGATGATGCTGACAAGGAAAAGCCATTTTTTGCATATCTTCCGTTCACTGCACCCCATTGGCCATTGCAAGCTCCAAGGGATGTGATTGAAAAGTACAAGGGTTTCTATGACGAAGGACCTGACGCGTTACGAGAACAGCGATTGGAAGCGCAGAAAAAACTTGGGTTACTGGAACCCGATACTACAGTCGCGCCCATTGTTACAGATGAACCTGAATGGGACGAACTCGATGACATGGAAAGAGCAAAGTCAGCAAGAGCCATGGAAATTTATGCTGCAATGGTTGAAGTGATGGACCGAAATATTGGACGAGTTGTTGACTACTTGAAGAAGACAGGTCAATTTGACAACACGTTTATTCTCTTCATGTCTGATAACGGAGCCGAGGGATCGATTCTGGAAGCTATTCCCATTTTGTCATCTAACCCGCCTGTTAAATATTTCAACAACTCGCTCGAGAACATGGGTAATATAGATTCGTTTATTTGGTACGGTCCTCGATGGGCGCAGGCTGCCACGGCTCCATCAAAGTTGACTAAAGGTTATATCACTGAAGGCGGAATCAGATGTCCTGCAGTTGTTAGTTATCCGAAATTGCTCAAAAATAAAAGAGTTTCGAAGGAGTTCTCCACTGTCATGGATGTTTTACCAACAGTGCTTGAGCTGGCTGGTATCCGGCCAGTGGGGCGGGAGTTCCGAGGTAGACCAGTAGTGTTGCCCCGCGGAGTGTCGTGGGTTAACCATCTCAGGATGTCAAGCAATATTTATGGAAGCACTGATTTCACAGGTTGGGAGCTTTTTGCACAGAGAGCTGTACGACGTGGCTATTGGAAAGCAGTGTACATTCCTAATGAGGACCAAACGCAGAAGTGGGAGTTGTATAATCTCGAACATGATAAGGGAGAGACTGAGGATTTAGCCGAAGAAAGGCCTGATATACTGCAGGTATTATTAGAAGACTGGCTGAAATACGAGGCCGAAACAGGCGTCGTCGTGGTTCCTGATGACGAGGGGTATGCGATGCGAATCTTTGCTCGAGACAAGAACAAAGCACTTAAATAAATGGCAGTACGTACGTAGATTTCTTTGCAATACATTATAAGTTATTCTGAGTTTACGCCAGTACTCATATGAGAGGCCTTAGCATCTGTCAATAATCCCTGGTTCTGATTCGTGTGGGACTGTAAAGATAACCTGTCGACCATGTCATTCCTGCTATTATTTGTCCGTCTGGAACATAATGATACAATCATAGGTTAATCGAAGAAACCAATAATAGTCCATAGTTAACAAAAAACCTGTTGCACGCGCCAGAAAAAATTTAGTTCTAAGCAAAAGATTTGAATATGCCAGTTTAACTTCTTTAATGCCTTGTTGTCCGCACGAGCGAATAAAATCTATGAGCTTTGGACTGAATTTCGGATCTCTGACTGAATTAATAAATAGATCAGGAAGACAAATCACTGGCGTCTCAGACGCTGTCTGTCTATGGAACTGCCAGGCTACAAACACAATAGAAGCCGGTATTTTTCATGTTTGTGAGCTGTTGCAGTGTAGGCTGGTAGAGGTGAATTAAAAACGGGCCCAAGTCTGCTTGGTTCAATAAAAATACAATAAAAAAAGAAATTCATTGAAATCTGCCTTATCTCATTTTACATGGCTCGGATTATAACAGTCATTATCATTAACGGACTTTAGTTTATGTTAATTGCCCATGATTGCGCCCAATTTCCGTAAGGGATCTGGTTTCTGTTGTAATGCACGCATTTACGTTCCCCGCTTTGACCATTCGTACACATAAACAAAAAAAAGAAAGAAAGAAAAACAAAATAGGAAAAAAAGGGATAAAAAACAAAAAAAAATACCCCTCATTTTTCATGACCAAGTTGCTTATGACTAAAAATAATCTCATGGGAACAAACATTGTTAGTAACTAGTACGTAGCCAATTTCAATGGTCCTGCCCACTTTCTCATTTTTTCACCGAAAAAGAAAAGGACAAAGATCATCAACAGACCCGCAAACACAATAGCGGCCATTTCCCCAAAAGCGAATTCTGCTCCCTGTTGAGAAACCCACTCAATCATAAAATAGCTGACAATAAATCCTCCAGTTGTTCTGGCCATATTAACCCAGGCGGTGACCTCACCTGATGCTTCAGGATAGGAATTTAAATTATAGGTGTTGACACCTACCGTCATAATCATGACTCCAAATACGTACAACCCCCACCCCAAGCTCAGGAACATATAATGGTACACTCTTTGAAGTGCAAAGCCAACGAGGATTAATCCAGCAATCATACAAGGAGTCGCCAACATATTGGCAATAAGCCGAGCTTCAGGAATAAGGCGGCCATTATGCTTTTTCATGTAAGTGTTGGCAATTAAGTCGTGAAGCCAGTGACCACAGATCTCTCCTAAAATTGCTGCAACTATAGGCGTACAATAGAAAAAGCCGATCTGCTTTGGGCCAAATTTATATACCTGGCTAAGAAACACCGCCAGTGTACTATTAATCGCAACCACCCATGCAAACGTAATTGCATAATACAGAGTGGAGATAAACACAGTGGGTTTCAATATGACTCTAACGGGTCGCATACAGGCTTCGTAAAGCGTATTTCTCAAATGGCGGGTCTTCCATTGCTCCACTCCAATAATTCGTAATGCCCGACTCTTTTTCTCCGGCTGCTTCTCAGGAGGAATTCGACGGTCATAGTAAGTTTCATCGACAAGGAATACTACCAAGATAAGAGCTAGACCAGTCATAGCGGCAACCACTGCCAAAGGCACTTGCCATTTCCGAGTTGTAATCATAAATGCACTCAGTGATGGTCCAAGATACGGACTCACAACAACGAAGGCTGAGAAAATGTTAACTTTCCGTGCATGTTCATGAGCAAAAAATATGTCCTCAATAAACATCATTCCACCACCTTGGGCTACTGTGGAAAAAAAAGCATTTAAAATACGAGCTGCCATATATTGGCGAACATCTCCGGCAGCTGCGCACCATGCTGCTGTCCAAAGGGCAGTAAAAGTAAACCAAAAAAGCGTTGGCAGTCTTCCAAAATAAGCACCTCCCATCGTAGCAAACAATCCGCCAACACCCAGCATAAACACATGACCCACCTGGGACTGGTTCAATTTGGCTGGCGTTAGGTTCCATTCCTTGGCCTGAGGGATTAATAGGACAGCCCCTGCTCCACTGCTATAGTCTGGCAGCAGGGCAACAAACGAAATAGTGAGTAAAATAGCATGCTTTCTAATGAAGCTCCAATTAAGAGGGTCGTTTTTGTCCGAGGACGGCTGGGGGACCAGTAGTTTCCCGTCATGCGCATATTTCAAGGATGGCTGGTCATCTCCAACTACTTCTTCTACATGAACTGATTCTTTGTCTGACGCTTTTGACATTTGCATTTTAATTATGATTTAGCTTATCATTGATTGTTCCTTTGCTTTATATTTATACTAGCAATCCTTGGAGGCATGAATTTTTTGTTTTGTCTAAGATAGGTTCAGTCCCTCTACAGCCCCACAACGTAGATACCCGCATTGTGTGTATCTCAGCAGATAAAGGTGCTTGAACAAATATCCTAACGCGGGGTAGTCGGATAATCGTTTATTAGCTTGAAACAGAGTAATTTCACGTAATACGAAGGTTTAAATCGACGTCTCATAAGGGGCATTGGAACATTACAAGCTTCCTTGAATACTCCTGCATTGCTTGCCAGTATTTCCACTGGATGAAGACATAGATACTGCCATATTTTTTAAATAAGCTATATGCATGTGATTTAAATTTTTAAGAAACACGAAACTATCTATTTGACCAACTTGCTGTATCTTTATGATTATCATTGGCATCTACTTCTTTTCACAATTTTCCATAATTCGCTTAGATGTATTTGCGCAATTTTCTGCAGCACGCAAAGACCCAAATCTTGTTTATCCAATAAATGCGAACGAACAGGCGCATCATTGTACAAGATGCCATTCTTAATTTTGGAATCTGCAGTCATCTTTCAATGTTCCATGGGTATACCGTGAAATGCTTTTTGTACAAGAAAAAACCGAATTATAATGAGCTGTAAAAATAGACTGACGTCAGTACCTTTTTTTAATTTACCTGCCGGAGATAAAACACCTAGTAAATGATTATGATACTAAATTTTTGTCCAAAGGTTTGGCGCCCAGCCATGAGCAAGTCAGAAGTTCCAGCTCCTCTATAGAATTGCCATGTGGATCCGCAATTCCGCAAATAGAAAGATCATTTCACTCTTAATAGGCACAGTTGGAGATATGCTTGTTGAAATAGGCAGACAGATCATATGTTTCGTTACAAGAGGCGAGCAGTCTAATTGAGCCAAAAAAATTCGTACCATACTTCTAACCGCTATTTCGCGCCATCTGAGAGAAGGCTTCATCGCGGCTAGAGCCATAGACTCGAGTTAGCATAGGCTAAACACCAGCTGGCAGTTACCACTTGAGTCTAGCGTGTTGCTGTTTGACTCTACGATTGACAATTCCGACCCAAGGAGTGGAGTCTTTGGAAAAAGTCATAACAAAATAGCTGAATAATAAAAAATGAAAACAATAAGAAAGGAAAAAAAAATAAAAATAAAATAAAATAAATAAGGACAAAGAGGAGTTCTGTATTGAAATGGAGTAGACGCTTATGGTTATGCCCAGTTTATTCGGAACTTCACAACCCCGCTTGAGAGACAGCAATGTGGAAACAATGTTTTTTCCGTAATCTTGATCTCATGCTGCATGAGACGAGTCCAGGTGGAGGCACAAACAATCCCCCCCCTCCTCTGTTGCGGTTTCTGACATTCCCTACTTTACCGGGAACCCTAACCTTCCCCATCTTATACCGTTACGTAATAGCAGCCGCGCGGCTGGGCGATGTCCAAGGATTTTCCTAACCACTCCCAGTCTGTACTAGTTGAGGAGGTTGGGGTAATTCGTATGCGTGCTGCCGCCCATTGAGCCACAAAATAAAAACGCTCGCACATGAAGGAAATACGACTTTGTTCTCCTCGAAAAAAAATATTATTATGAAGAGGAATTAACCAGAGGTGATTTTCAGTAAGATAAGGTTTATCTCCGCAAGATTAAACTACGTTATCTTTCATCACTGATCTTGAGGTATGCATCACCTCCCACCTTGCCCCACTTAACCTGGCTATAATTTCCCACTCGGGGTTATCTGTTTGAAAAATTGGAAATGAGGGACATTAGGATAAAAATAAAAGAGAAAAACAAACGAAAACGAAAACAGAAGAAAGAGGGACAGCTGGATTGCGGGCGACTATACCATCCTTACCAGAAGTCAACAGATCAAAAGAAGTATATAAACCACTGTATTGAATGGAGACAGCAACAACAACAACAACACGAACAAGAGTTTATTATGTCTGAACCGAATCCATCGGAGGACAAACAAAATGATATTACAGTGGAGGAAAAACAAAACGATAATGCAACTGTCGAGTCAGTTACATTTGACGTCGCGCCCGGTACTGTGCATCTGGTTGACCTCGAAGGAGACTACGAAGACATTGTACTGTCGCCGCAACCGTCTGATGATCCCAACGATCCGCTGAATTGGTCAAGATCTCGTAAGATCCTTAACATGACTATGGTGTTATTCTACGTCTTTTCGGCCGGAGGTATTGCTGCCACAAGTGTGTATCCAATCTTTGTCGAGATCAACGAAGCTACTGGAATCTCTATTGCCGATATGAATACGGGAAATGGGCTTTCGTTTTTGTTGTCGGGCTTCGGTTTATTGATTTCTATGCCGCTATCACAGAAGTTTGGCCGAAGACCAGCGTATCTGATCAGTTTATTGGGTTGCCTTGCTACGAGTGAATGGCTGGCTCATGTCAACACGTCTGCGTCATATATCCTATGTGAGTCGCTTTATGGACTTTTCCTTTCGCCTGTGGGAACCCTACCGGCAGTCTGTATCAACGAAGTGTTTTTTGCCCATGAGCGTGGCACCTGGATTGGCATGTACATGCTGGTCTTCTTGGCTTCCAGTTACCTCGGTCCCATTATCTCTGCAGCCATTGCAGAAGCTGCTGGCTGGAGATGGGCTCAGCACTGGTGCGCCATCCTGTTGGCCTTTAACGTGGTTGTGGCAGTGTTCTTTCAAGAGGAATCGCTATACAACAGAAAGTCTGGAGAGGGCGATGTTACCGAGGAAACATTTGCTCGCGGAGTGATCACACTGAAAAGCGAACGGAGATTTGCAGAAGGGCATCAATCTAAGACCTTTATGGAAAAGCTGAAGCTGTATGTCGTTAATAAGGATATTAATAACAAGCAGCTATTCAGAATGGTTTGGGAACCGTTCTATATTCTAGTCTACTTCCCCTTGATTCTTTGGTGCGGATTCTGCAAAGGGCTCGGATTGTCCTGGTACAACGTCTTCAATGGAACAGCATCTATGATTTTCAGCGACGCGCCGTATAACTTCTCAAGCAGAGCGACAGGATTCACATTTTTCGCTCCATTGATGGGAGCCGTCCTGGCAGGAATTTATTGCGGGCCAGTTGTTGATAGGCTCGTGATAGGTATGGCCAAAAAGAACGGAGGAATTCGAGAGCCTGAACATAGACTTTGGGCATTCACGCTCTATCTGATTACTGCCCCAGCTGGATTGTTTATTTGGGGTATCGGCGCATACTATCAAGTCCATTGGATTTTGCTATGCTTTGCCGGCTTTCTGTTAGGATTCGCCATTGTGCTGCCTGGCGCGTGTACGATGGCGTACCTTATTGACTCCTACCGAGGTATTTCCTTCTCGGCAGTCACTTCGCTTATTTTGGTTCGGAATACTATTCAATTTTCTTTTAGCTACGGAATTACTCCATGGATCGAAGCTCAGGGTCTTAAAAACACCTTTGTTGTGGCTGGCATTTTGGCTTTCGTGACGGGATTAACGTATCTTGTACCAATTTGGAAGGGCAAGGCTTTCCGTTGTCGCTCGGCTGGCAGGTATTATCAATTGATCGAGGAGCAAGTAATCCATCACACTTAGCTTTTTTTTTTCTTTTTTTTTTTTTTTTATATACAGTACAATAAAGTGACTTTTTTAAATGAATAGAAGGAAAGGCAGTCACACACACACAAGATAGGAAGATATCACGCAGTCGAATGGTTTTTTAAGAATCTTGCTTGCTAAAAGATGTATTTACCAGAACACCTGCAAGCATTGTGTATAATCAGGAATGAAAATTTCTCAGGGTATTCCTACTAATGATAGCAAAAGCCCTTGTCTCCCGGGGAAGGGGTGGGTCAATTTACTTTGTACTAGTTTGTCCAGCACTCATTTAGCTATTTAGTCCAATATCAAGAAATTTCATTTGAACTGACAATTGCCGGGTGTACAATGGACCAAATTCCGTTTACGGCGCCAAATTCCGCGCTCCAATATTAGTATGTGGCTAAACCCTAACCTGCCGCTAGAACAAGAAATTTTTACATATGCCAGGACCCGACGCAAAGCAAAAAAAAAAAAAAAAAAAAAAACTGTCTGAATTAACGGGCGGGACAATACGGGTCTTCGTAACAAAAGAAGCGACTGCTAGACAAAAACAATGAACTAAATTCCGTCGCGACCGCATGCAATTACTCTGAGAGACTGCGGCGCAGTCAACTGGATTGTGATATACAGGAAGTAAGGATGAGCGAGCGAGACTCCAATATTGTGTCACGGTTACCAAATGCTGGCATACGGACCGCCCATTATTATGACAGACCATGGACAGAGCGTCTCAAGAAAAAGAAACGTTTCCCGTTCTACCATTGTCCTCCCACGCTCGATAAAAAGAAAAGGTCCGGCAACTTTAAAAGCTTTGTCCTGCGGGTCAAGTTGGCAAAAAGCAACGTTTGTTGACAAAAAAGAAACGTCCCTCTTAACTTTAAAGTGGTCTTCCGCTGCCTCTATTTTGACAGGGCAATGTGCTTATAATGAGGAAAATGTGTCTTTACAGTGTGTGACAAATTGAAGCTTGGTGAACATGAGCCGTCCGAATTTCTTGATTATTGTTGCCGATGATCTCGGCTGGTCTGATCTATCACCGTTTGGGTCAGAGATCCACACGCCAAACCTTCAAGCCTTGGCTGACCAAGGACTGATCTTCACCGATTTTCACACTGCCTCTGCATGCTCTCCCACAAGATCAATGCTACTCAGTGGAACGGACAACCATATTGCCGGCTTGGGACAGATGGCAGAAACTTCTGAGGAATTTGCACATCTGTTCAAGGATAAGCCTGGATACGAGGGATATCTCAATGATAAAGTTGCAGCATTGCCTGAAATATTGTCAGACAATGGATACAGAACAGTAATGTCGGGCAAATGGCACCTGGGGCTGACCAAGGATAGATTCCCCTCTGCACGAGGCTTTCAGAAATCTTTCGCTTTACTTCCCGGTGCAGGAAATCACTATGGTTACGAGCCATCAGATGATTCTGCGAAGCCGGCAATATCGTTTATGCAACCATTCTATGTGCGTGACAAAGAGCTTATCGATCACAGGACGCTGAAAGAATTCTATTCGTCGGACTACTTTGCAACGGAATTGATAAGATTGTTGGACGAAGATGACGCCGACCGAGAAAAGCCATTTTTTGCTTATCTTCCATTCACTGCGCCGCACTGGCCATTGCAGGCGCCGCGTGACATGATTGAAAAGTACAAAGGATTTTACGACGAAGGGCCTGATGCTCTAAGAGAAAAGCGACTGGAGGCCCAGAAGAAGCTTGGGCTGATAGAATCTGAAACCAAAGTTTCACGCATTGTCACCGATGAACCTGAATGGGCTGAGCTGGATGACACGGAAAGAGCAAAGTCAGCAAGAGCCATGGAAATTTATGCTGCAATGGTTGAAGTAATGGATCGAAACATTGGACGGATCGTCGACTATTTGAAGAAGACTGGACAGTTTGACAACACCTTCATTCTTTTCATGTCTGATAACGGAGCCGAGGGATCAATTCTGGAAGCTATCCCAATTTTGTCAGCAAACCCACCAATTAAGTACTTCAACAACTCACTGGAGAACATGGGCAACTTCGATTCATTTATATGGTACGGTCCCAGATGGGCCCAGGCAGCGACAGCGCCTTCAAAATTATCCAAGGGTTACATCACCGAAGGCGGCATCAGATGCCCAGCAGTCGTTAGTTATCCAAAAT